>JAVYIG010008796.1:0-85216 GCA_035222895.1 Strongylocentrotus droebachiensis | reverse complement strand
GCAATACCCCATCGATCAACCCTGTATGCCTATATTCCAGCCTTGCTTGGACGTGCTCCTCCGTTCTTCCTCTCTCTCACCATGGAACTTCTGCTTCTTAGTAGGTCCATGCTCTCACTCATACCTGTCTCGCCTCTCTCAAACAAAATGAATCACTGTCAGAAAACGCGCCATACACCAATTTTGTTTACGCAATTTACACGCCATCGATCAATCGATTCTGTATTCCAGACTTGCTGGCATCATGACTTTCATGTGCTCCTCCGTTCTTAAGCCAACCTGACACGTAACAACATGACATGCATTGTCCCGTCACGTTTACGACATACTTACGCCATATACTTATGTATTGTTTACGCCATTATTCACGCATTGTATGTGCGCATTGAAAACTGTGCGGGAAGTATGCGCAGCCGATGCGCAAATTGTGAGCAATGTTGTCGTGAACTGGTCGTTAACATGCGTGCCATTCGGGCAGTGGCACGCACCGATCATTACCGACACGGGTAGGATACGTATAGGATACGCATATAGTTCGCGAAGTGTTCACAAAAGTCGTCCACCAAATTTGTCGAGAATTTTTTTTGAAAAATCCTGGATTTAAGATAAAGACCAGTTATGGTCTTACGATTGCATTGTGAAAGATACGTTGTGGAATCGATCGGAAAGGGTGGTCATCATCTAGCATATAAGTATTGGTGCGTACTGCAAGGTTCGTCTTCTTCTTCTTCTTCTTCTTCTTTTTAGTATTCTTCTTCTTCTTATTATTATTATTATTATTCTACTTCTTATTCTTCTTCTTCTTCTATTTCTTCTTATTATTCTTCTTATTCTTCTTTTTCTTCTATTTCTTCTTCCTCTTCTTCTTCTTATTATTATTATAATTCTTCCTCCTCCTCCTCTTCCTCTCTTTTTCTTTTTCTTCATCTTCTCACCTTCAAAATGTTATGCTCTGTATGTTTAACGAGATTCCATGCTGTTGTCCTACATTATTCAAAAAATCACTTTCAAATTTTTCCTCTGAATAACGACATGATATTACAACTTTAAATTACTGAAAAATGACTATAAATGAAAGTCTAGATTGCACTCTAAATAGATGCAAAAACTGCTGGTTAGTAACGGTTCATTCTGTGAGGATGTGACAAAAAAGATGAAAATGTCAATGTAACGTTGGTATGAGATCTTCTTCTACACATGTAAGATGAAATCATCTATCAAATATTTTAATGCAAGGATATGTAGAAGTAGTAGTGCCCTGCCAGAACCATTCCTGCTTTATATATATTCAAAATATTTGCATAACATGCGCTTTTTCTTCTGTTTTTCTTTCTTTTACCGGTGTTACGTAGTCATCACATTTAAGTAACACGGCACTAATATCCTTTGGCAAGATATTAACCTGCACTTGCTACTCTCCACCCAGGTGTCAAATGGGTACCCGGTAGGATGCGGCCGTCATTGGTTGCGTTTGGGCGCGTTTATCGGGGCTTGCCACTAGATATGTACATATCGTACCCCACTATCATACCCCACTATACGCTCGTGATTTGCGGGATGTCGCGTTTATCGTCTCTTCACGATTCAAAATAAAGGCCTTGTCTCTTCGCAGCTGCTCAGCGCGCTTTTTCTCCGAACCGGAAACTAGCCTGGGAATTCCCTTTAGAAGGTGATAAACGCAAAGGCTTTTTTAAAGGGCTTTAGATATGGGCATATCTAAAGACGCAAAAAGGTGTGTTTTGAATGTGACATACAGCCAGAATCACGTTTCTGAGAGATCGATAAACGCAAAGCTGTTTTGAACCTCACATACAAATATTTGTGGTGGTACACAAGTATTAGAAATCGTTATATTTCAGCCGTCTCTGAACATTTGACACTCAGTTTTTCATTATCTCACAAAAAAATTATTTTGTGTAGCGCCCTCTGCAACAGAACTCAACTATCCCTTTAAGAATGCAAGTCCGAATATTCGAGCGTCAACTATAACGGCATATAATTTGTTTACAATACCATTTCAGATCCTTTTTTAAAACTGCAAATTGAACTATCGTAAGTACTTCTATAGAAGAGCGCCACCTATATTCATTTCATGATTATAATTATGCTCAACGTTTTGTTGAATTTGCTGCCCTTCCCCAATGTTCCTTTTGTTCGTACTCCATTTTGGAAAAATCTTCAAGGTGTTCAAACAAGAGGAAAATATAGTGAAATTAAGCGTTCCTTACTAAAACTCAGATGAATATGCCTATCGAAATTTGGATTTGTCTAAATATACTGTATGACTGAATATAATGTGTTTTCATTTTGCGTTGTTTCTGAATTAATGTCATTTTTGTTTTAATTTCTGCCTTTTTTGTTCTTGTTACATTGTTATGTATGCGTGGTTGAGTATATTACATTAATTTTGCGCAAAATAATTATACAATTATTATAATTTGTATAACTGTATTGGAAAGCATACTTTTCAACAGAAATTGATTGATTGAAGGATTTTATTGATAATTATCCATTCTCGCAGTCCAAAGACTGAATTGCAATGGTTACAAAAGTTTACAATGTATATACTACATGATAAAAGCAATTATACAATAATATATTAAAACAGTCTAGGCAATCAACATTGAAATACAAATAAAAGTGATCAAATGACAATTATAATGGCAACTATCATTAATTTCAATTAATAAGCATGAAATTCTTAACTGAAACATTCTAAAAATATACTATTGAAATTAATCATTAAAACCATTACTATTACGAATATGGCATGCCGAAGGGTTGATTTTTTTGTCATTGGTAAAACATATTGGAAATCTTGAAATTGGATTTCATGATGGATTAAGAAATAAAGTGAATTACATTGTAAATTCGCGAAGAATATTGAAATTTGTTGATAATAAAAAAATTAAAATAAACATATTGCACTGGCTAAATACTAGGTGTTCGGTGTGAATTCATTAATATTCAAATATTACTCGTTCTTTAAAATTCAATGCTATTACTATACATTTTAAATCACAATTGAATATGAAATAATTGAAAAAATTGATTTAAAAATTCTATGATTAAAAACCTATTGGCTAAGTACTAGGTGTTCGGTGTTAATTCATTAATATTCAAATGTTACTCGTTCTTTAAAATTCAATGCTATTAATATATACATTTTAAATCACAATTAGATATGAAATAATTGAAAATATTGATATAAAAATTCAATGATTAAATACCTATTGCACTGTTGCCTGTTGCTGCTTTTTTTTTTTACGATCGTCATTACTGAGACTTTTTCTAATCTCGGAAGCACACATATCAAGACCCCTACAACTCCTGTTCACAAAATATTCAATAGCAAACAATAAAGGCAATACATTTTCTCCTTGTCTAACTCCAATATTACACGCAAAAGAATTAGATAAATTACGACTATGCTTAATACAAGACTTGGCATTTGTGTGCATGTTATAAATAACACGGATGACATTACCATTGATGACATTCGAAATTAGTTTAGACCAAAGGCAAGACACTATGAACATGACTGACAAAGAAAGCGGACTATAGTTCCTCAGGTAGACAAAAGGAACATCCCTTCACTGACACTGCTATTATATAAAAATGTGTTCTACACATTTTTACATAATAGCAGTGAAGGGATGTTCCTTTGTCTACCTGAGGAACTGTATATTTTGTCCGCTTTCTTTGTCAGTCATGTTCATAGTGAGACCTTTCCATTAGGTCAAATGCTATTCTGTAATCAATAAAAGCACAATAAATTCTCTTACGACGATGCAGATATAAATCAATTAGACCATGTAAAGTAAAAAAAAAAAAAAAAAAAAAAAAAAAATGATCCCTTGTGCTATAATTCTTCTATATCCAGCTGGTTCCTCACCAATTATTTCTACACAATCCAAATATCCATTGAGCCTTGTTTATACAGACAGTAAATAATGATTGTCAATGCTCCATTCCAGGTAGAGCAGGTAAGAGGAAACTTTTTTTTTGGGGGGTCTCGTAATTTGAAAATTTGACATTTTTCTTCGTTGGGGGGGGGGGGGGGTAAGGTCACTTTTTTTTTTTTTTTTATAATAACAAATTAAAAAAACATAATAACAAAAACCAAAGGGGGGGTTAAGGGGGGTTTTAGGGGGGTTTACACACATAAAAATACCAAGGGGGGGGTTTCAACCCCCAACCGCCCCCATGTGTACGCGCCTGCACTGAGTACACGGCATCCGTACACAAAGATCTGCCACTACCTGTGAAAAACCAACAAAACAAGTTTTAGATCTATTTGCTGAGTAAACAGTCCAGTTATGGTGTTGACAAGTATTTTACATGTATTTGAAAAGAGCCCACAATTTAAGACAATTTTTTGCTATGATGTACATGTAATTCTATTTCAGAACCTTTAAAAAGGCTTCACAAAGGCACTATAAATCATTTGACACTTCAGAGAGAGAGAAAACAAAATTATAATGAATACATGTACACCCTGTATACCATGAAAATATATCACATGGTTTAACAATTCATGTCTAATCAATTTTTTGATTTTATTCTTTGCAGATCATCTATCTGTTAACATTACAATTCCACTCATTCAGCCCATCCATCATAAAGAAGAAATACTCGTCATTCATTGGCTATTAAAAGGCTGTGCCCTGCTCAGTAGCACAATGAGCATACCTTAATTTGCAGCCCAATCGACATATTAGTGACGATTTTGTTTTGCCAATGATGTGTGCGGGGCAATTTTGCTGCAGATGGTGATACAGGCACTAACAGTCACTTGGAAGTTTGAACAGACGCACTCTGCTTCCACGATCAGGGACCCGTTTCACAAAGTCCTTTTCCAATGACAAATTATTAAAATCAGTGACAAATCTGCTGATAACCAATCAGAAGCAAGGATTTCAGTAGCTTATAACAAAAACTGTCATTTGTCACTGATGACAAGTTTTGTGAAACACCCTCCTGGAACACTCCACGAGGATGAGGTGCTGAGCACATGCAGTAGATGTTGTGTTCCGAGCCTCCATCATTCACCTCCATCATTCTATCCTAAAGAGACGGCTCTAGGTGTCGGTGGTCGTGGAAGATTTACACCATCATGGCAGGCTGCTCTAAATGGTAAGCCCTCAGCATAAATTATGCAAGAAAAATTGTACGTGTCCTGGTGTTCGGGGAATTGGTAATGAGCTTGCTTGATGTCAAATATGTTTCTGTACACAAACTAAACATACAGCCTTTTTTGTTTTTGTTTTTTGTTGTTGTAATAATTCTGTTATTTATTGCAACCATGAGTGGGTACATAGGACTTCACAGGACCAATAATCATACATCAACTGACACGTATTGTTCAGACAATTAGGAATGATGTTTAACTTGAAAATCTTGTAAAGAATGATTTTGAAAGTAGATTTTGAAAGAGAGTAAAACCCAAATTGAGTGGTGGTATAACGCATTATCCATAAAAGAATAAAAAGTATTAATATATCCCGCCAAATTTAATTAATATCAGGTTTGTAATTTTATTTTAAGTTTATATATCAAAAAAGGAAAAGTATATCAAAAATAAATCAGGTGAATAATAAATAAAGTAAATTAGATATACCTCTAAAGTTGCTAGTACTTAAACGATAAAACATACAGAAAAACCGATTGGATGTAAGGTTTACTTGTTTAAAATAATCCATACAATCATTCTAACACTTAATTATTGCTATAACTATAGCTATATATTAATTCATTAATTAATTATTTCAAGTTCACAATGATAACAAGGAAATTGTATTAATCTGTATTTAACATTTAAAATTATTTCAAAATTATAATAATAAAGTGTGTAAATGAAGTAAAGAGTCTACACGACACTATAATTTATTATGAAATTGGCAATAATTATAATAAATAAATTTAATAAAATGTAAGACAGTGTGCAAAGCTTGAAGACAAGTACCCGAAGTTTTAAACTGATAAACTTGTGTCATGTAATAATTAAAGTGTTTAAAATAAGGTTGATGTCTTCTTATAAAATTATTACATTCGATTAACGAAAATATACTTAATAAAGAGGACAATTAAAATACATTATATTTGGCAAGATCATTGTAGATTAAACAGACAGCAATGTGGGCCCGGAAGCTATTTTTGTATCTATTAGTTTTGCATTTAGGAGGGTACAGGTCTTTGCTGTTTCGAAGAAGGTATCTTGTTTCTCTTGGAGCAGGAAGAAGATGATTCAGCTTATGACTGGGGTTACGAATTTGGGTAAACTACTTAAAAGACAAGTCCACTCGAAAAATAACTTACTTTCAATAAAAGCAGAAAAATCAGAAAAACCATTCAAAATAAGTTTGAGCAAAAATCGGATAACTAATAAGAAAGTTATGAATTTTTGAAAAATTATGTAAAACTATGGAACAATGAGAATCACAACACAAATTTCCAATATGGTAATCAGTTTGTGACGTCATGTCCTCACTATTTATCAATTGCTCTATATGGTTTAATCCCATTAATTTCCCTTTTTATTCCCTAAAACTTGATTTCCCCATGCCTTTGCCCACATATTGCTCAGATTGTCTCATTTTCGCTCGCGTGAACATTGCCAGCACAATACATTGACCTCTACCTCCTGGACGGATCATCGCCCATTCCCATTCACTATACGTTACGTACTAAAAGGCTGTATTGTCTGACCGTTCATGAATATTCATGTTTTTGCTAAACTCGGCAAAATGTTTGCTTTTACGAAATGGAAAAATTACGGTGGGGGGTTGGATGACATGGACATAATGAACATAGCAGAAGTGATAATTGATAATTCATGCTTCTTATCCTTCGTGTGCTTGACCTATAATCTTACAATCACTTGGCAGACTGAGTCCAAAGTTCGACTTGTTTCACATGTGTTTTATAGGCAATGGCGAGCTTGCAACCTACTTTGAAAAATTACGGTGGGTGAACTTTCAAAAGTCAATGAGACACGAGGGCTCCAATGAAAGAGCTAGTGATAACGTACGTCGGGGTGGATGTGCTTTTCGTTTAAACAAAAAATGAATTTTTAACGATTTAAAAAAAAAACGTCCATAGGCTAACATGTATGGCTGCTGACTCTGACGATAGGGGGCGTTGTGAAATGAGACTAAACGGAGCTATATGGGTTATATGATTTGTATCATATTGCGTGCATGACATTTCACAAAATCTTTTATGAACTTTGAAGAATTTATTCTATTTTCTGAATATTGTATATTCATAATTATTGATTTTTATATAAATAGTTTATTAAAATTCACATTTTTCATGATTTAACTGGAAAAAATCACTCTATATTAGTGCATCCTCACAAAAACATATTACTTTCAAACTAACTTGAATGCTGGTGTGAAGAAATAAGATTCTTAAAGTGCGGGTTCATAGAAAATCACAAATATGGCAAATAGCGTATTACTAGAAACTGGTAAGCTAACAGATGGCCATCATGCAAGTTTTAGGTCAACTACATTTCGGGTGATTCATAAAAAATACAAATAAAACAACCTTCATAGCATCTGGGATATGCGAGAGATTCGCCAGAAAAATAACGATTTTTTTTAATGACGTCACAATATGAACCAACCCTGCCCAAGCAGACAACATCTCATAAAGAATGAACGTAATTGCAATGCTTTTATTTCTCAAATTATAATGAGTTTAGTGTATATAAGTGTAATGGAATTGTACACCATTCAAAAAGGGATATGACCCCCATTCTGATAACTAAATTCTTTTGTTTGTAAATACACAGGATAGGGGTTAATAAACAATCAAAGATACCACACTTTCAAATTGAAAAACCTCCGGAATGATAGCATGGACGTCATTTTGTTCCATCTTGAACATGCCGCGCTGTATGCAGCTGAAAATACAATGGCGTCTTATTTTGTTTACAAGCGACGGATTCCTTTTTTTTTTGTATCCTTGCAATTTTCATCAAAATAATAACATGCACGGGGTTTAGAGTGAGGCAATAGATTAAACATTTCGCCAGAGGGTATTGAAGTAAGAGAAATAACTGAAGAAAAGCTGACAAAACAGGCACTTAAATTGTGTGAGATGTCATGGGACATCGTCTGCTTGTGCACATCATGTTCAACATGTGACGTCATATCTTAGCAGCGACCGGGGAGCTTTCCAGGTGCTATGTCGGTGCTGTATCTAAGCGTTTTGTAATTGTTAATAATCATTACTTCAAGCATTGGCTTTGACAACCTTGGCCAATCAAAGTGTCACCATTGCAATAATGACATTAAAGTTAGTTTTTTTAATCAATGAACCTTCTCTTTAAGGAGAAAATAGGAAATTTATATCAATATAAAGAAAATAATTAGTGGATAGTGAGGACATGATGTCACAGACTCATGAATGAGTTGCCAATTTGTGTAGTGATTTTCAAAGTTTGTAATGTCATTACAAAATTCATAACTTTCTTATTAGTTATCCGATTTTGCTCAAACTTTTTTGATCGGTTAGTCCGATTTTTCTGCTTCTATTGAAAGTAAGTTATTTTTGGAGTGGACTTGGGCTTTAAGGCATAGTTTTCTTCTACGTTCAGAAAGGGGTCCATGTGTATTGTCATGTTTACATAGTGACGCGCCTGCGTGCGCTTGGAGCCAAGACTAGTAAATAAAGTTTTAAAACACCTCCCTGATATCGCAGACATCTTGACCCAGTGTACTCTTTTGCATATTGTTTTTTGATTTGCAGGTATATGCAGTTTATTTTCAAAGTCATACATTTTGTCTAGTCAACAGAGGTTAACATGCAAGACTTTTTAAGAAGCATTTAATACATTGTGGTCAGATGAGAGTTGGTATAGACAATTAAGACTTCTACAATAACGGTGATACTATGTTCAAGAGAGAATGACAATACTACATTATTTTGTAACTTCTCATTGTTTGGGGCTTGTTTAAATTGTACATTTGAAATTGATGCACAGAAACTGGCGTAGTGTTATTGATGAAAAGGACATAACTATACATTGTTTTGAAGTTTGCTTGTGAAGAAGATTACCAGAGAAAAAGTTCATACAGAATAGTCATACTCAGGGGCGTCTCCAAAGGGGGGGGGGGGTGTGGGGTGCGACACCCCCCCCCCCCCCACCTGTCGGGATATTGTCGGTAAAATTGCGCTGCCGTCGGGAACAAAGAGAAAAGGGGGAGGGAAAGGGAAAGAAGAAAAAAAAAAGAAAAAGAAGAAAGAAAGGAAAAGAAGGGAAAGAAAGGAAAAGAAAGGAAAGAAAAGATAAGAAAGAAAAAGAAAAAAGAAAAAGAGAGAGGATAGGAAAGAAAGGAAAAGAAAGAAAAGAAACAAAAAGAAAAAAAGAAGAAAAAAGAGAAGAGAGAAACAACAAAAAACGGGGGATGAAAGAGAGGAGAGAGAGGGGAGGTAAGAGCCTGAGAGAGGAGGAGTAGGAGTAAAAGAGAGAGGGGGGGTTGTTGGATGGAGTCGTCTCGTCGAGAGAGCAAGAAAGACACGGGTACATATGCTGCTGTGTAGGGTCAGCTGTGTCGGTATTCTTGCTCGATCCTCGTGTACTATATCAATGCAGAAGTTTGAAGTCAGTGAGATGTATATTGTCAGTCGGCCGACAAGTTTTTTTCCCTACGAACTGTGACTTTTTATCCGCTGTGACGACTTCGAGAGTGACTACAACTACAATCCTTGTATTTTCTCGAAGTTTCACTTTCCTATAATATCAGCTAAATAAATCAGAGGTTTAAAATTTTCGGGGAAACTAAATTCAAACAAGGATTAAGGGTCAACAACGGTACGACGAATCGTCTTCCTTTCTCTATATTTTGATGAAACGCCAACAATTCCGGAATTGGGAAAACTTCATTAAGACGAGTCGAGAACGGTACAACGAATCGTCTTCTTTCTCTAATAATTTAAGGAAACGTCTAAGCTTTTCGCGATTCGCGCGAGGGGGGGAAAACTTCATTTAGACGAGTCGGGAACGGTACAACGAATCGTCTTCTTTTTCTCATAATTTAAGGAAACGTCAAAGCTTCCGCGCTTCCCGCGGGAGGAAGGAAATTGAAATCAGATAAATAGGGCTTAATAAGAGTCGAAAACGGTGCAACGAATCGTCTTCTTTCTATAATGATTAAATCAAACGTCTAAGCTTTTCGCGCTTCGCGCGGGTTTGGAGAAACTGAATTCAGACAAGGATTCAGAGTCGAAAACGGTACAACGAATCGTCTGCTTTTTCTCATTATTTAAGGAAACGTCAAAGCTTCCGCGCTTCGCGCGAGAGGTGGAAACTGATTTCAGACAAATAGGGCTTATTAAGAGTCGAAAACGGTACAACGAATCGTCTGCTTTCTCTAATAATTTAAGGAAACGTCAAAGCTTCCGCGCTTCGCGCGAGAGGGGGAAATTGAATTCAGATAAATAGGGCTTAATAAGAGTCGAAAACGGTGCAACGAATCGTCTTCTTTCTATAATGATTAAATCAAACGTCTAAGCTTTTCGCGCTTCGCGCGGGAGGCCTATCATCCACACCCCCACTAATGAGCGATCTTTAGGTGATTCGCTTGCTCACTACCGCCCCTCTTTAAAATAAGTTCCTAGCTCCGCGCCTGCATTAAAATATATAGCTATGATGCAGACTAAGTTGACGAAATAATTCGTATATTTATGTCGTCGAGGAAAATGACCGTTTGCGCATACGCAAGTACTATAGATAGTCCATAGGAAAAACAATTTAGCCTTCGGCCCCGGGTTTATAGGGTTAAATTTGTAGATATTGGGGACATTTAATTTTGTCGGTAATTGGTGGCTAGTTCTGTCGGTAATCGTTGGCTCCTACACCTCCACTGAAAAAGGTCTAGCGACGCCCCTGGTCATACTATTTGTTTGAAGGTACAGTACAAGTACATGCAAAACTTATGCATTCTTTTTAGGAGAAAAAGCTCTACAGCAAAAGTCATGCTAATGCTAATGCTAATGGTGCTTTGTACATGTTATTGAATGTATCAAGTTTCATATTTTTGTGTCATTGAAAAAGAGCAAGTTATCAGTATTTGTCTTTTTCAGAAAAGGATAATTGAAAATGCCATGCATGTGTGACAATTTGTTTAAAATCATGTATTAGATGATTTTTCCTGGTTTTAATGTTAAAATCGTGCTTACACTCACTTGGTGGCAGATTAGCTATTTTTATTTTTATCTTTCACATATTTAATCAGCTGTTTACTCATGTTTGTTGATAACTAGTGAGGTAGCTATGGTAGCGTCTCATGACAATGAAAGGTTATGAATATTTGTCGTAAATTGATTACTATATTGTATCAGGTGACAAATGTAAATTTGTTCGTTTTGCTTATATAAACACTTGCATATTCTGTCTGGATATATGTCATTTTTAAACAGTATTTTGCATTGTTACCTACAGGTATATAAGCATATTTGTGTCTAATCAAAAGGCAGAGAACTATGTTTTCAGTTTTCAGTGGCAAAGATGTTTATTTTTCTGGCCAGTTGTTCTTTTAAAAGAGAAGAAAATGTTGTAACGGTAGTATCCAGTATTGCTGTGCAATGGGTGCATGTCATATAAAGAGGGCATTCATTTTTCTTGGAAATCCCATCTTCTTGTTTTGTTATTGTTAATCGATAAACAGATGTACGTTCATGTAAAACTATTCACTAAGCATACAAGGATGAGCTTAGCCAAAGAATTCGGTTATTGTTACTATGTAGATGTATCCAGTAACTATATTCATTGTTTGAGTTACAGAGTTATTGAATGGCAATAGGCACTATGAACATGACTGACAAAGAAAGCGGACAAAATATACAGTTCCTCAGGTAGACAAAGGAACATCCCTTCACTGCTATTATGTAAAAATGTGTAGAACAGGTGTCACATGCATATTCACCTTTTTACATAATAGCAGTGAAGGGATGTTCCTTTGTCTACCTAAGGAACTGGATATTTTGTCCGTTTTTTTGTCTGTCATGTTCATAGTGAGGGCATTTCCTACAACGTGTCCCATTAGATTTCCATTTCTTACATCACAAAAGGAAAATGTCTCTTGATCTGACTGTTGAATAATGATTCAATGGTGGTGGGTGGTTATTTTTTTGTTTGTTACCTGACTGCTAAGAAAGCATTAATGCTTGGAAGTAAGCAACAATACGACCGACGGGCTTTAAGGTCCTCTCCGAGGGACCTGGTAAATGAGGTAAATGAGGATTAATGCCTAACCAAAGGGCACTAGCGCATAGACTTGGTTTCGAACGAGGGTCCACCGGATTAAGAGACTACTGCTCTACCGACTGAGCTATCGCGCATCCTCTTACAGTCAAACCTGCTTTAGCGACCACCTGTTGGCTGTATAGAAAGACCACGTTTTTAGTTTCCCTCGAATATGTCTTTTTATTGAAACGTGCACTGAAGGAACCTGTAGTTAAAGACCACTTTTCATTAAAGACCACACCACTTTTCATGTTTCCCTATGGGACACATTGCACCCAATCGCCCAATGTACAAAGCAAAATAATCGAAATGATTATCGTAAACCTTTCAGTTGAATATCAATGGTACTTTGTATAAACTACATCTACATACACATGAACATGTATGCAGTATGTCACTTAAACAAACTGTTAAGTTTCCCATCAATCGTCCATCTGGAGTGAGGCAGTGCAAGATCAGTTTTGTTCAATATGGAATTCAATAGTATGTGGATTATGAGTGAGGTACTAAAACTGAGACAGTGCGGTAACCAGAAACTTCAATTTTAACTTTTACATGTACAGTTGTATATTATGCAGGTCTTGAATATCCAGTATAACGTTCATTTCATGCAGGACAAATGTTTTGTATTGTATTCTGCAGTAATGTACTATATTATGTCGTTAGTAAAATCGGTTACTCTTGTCCTTTTTTCCTTGATTGATTTTGTTTGTTTTTGTGTTCTTTTGCTAGGTTACAGGATGGAAAGTACTGGTTTCTGGTTTGCTTAGTCTTGTGTCTCCTAGGTTTGGTCATTGTTCTGGTCATCAATGACGCCAGTATCGATGTCATGCAGAGGACTGTTACTTCACATCGTAAAAACTTCGGCAGGTGAGAATTCCTTATGTCTAGGTTTTATGCCTGACATTTTACCTCTGACATTTTTACCGGGCACCGTAAAAAAAAGGTGGGTACTGGAGATGTTGTCGAGGGTAAAAAGAATGTATTTTGTAGTTAAATTGGTCTGCAATTGGTATGAACAGTGACTTTTGCATTTTTCAGAACCGCAACTGAAAAGCGGACAATCAATCGTTATTTCCATCCTTCTGCTTAAAAATCAAGCTTTTATTCAATAGGCGCATGTGCGTAGCTAAAGGACATTTTAACTTTGTCCAACAAAATTAAAACAGGAATCGAAAATGACCTGAAATTATGAGTTATTGATGTTTGTCGGTTGTGATTTATTTTGTCCAGAATGTGCAGAATAATAAAACAAAATATTTTACAATGAAAAAGGAACAATGATGAATGATGATTAAAACTTGTTGAATTATCATTTTTCATTACCCCTAGATACTCTAAAGATGCGATCTATATACCCTTCTTATCGAACATGTTGAGAGGCTCCAAGACAGCAGCAGAGCTTGAAGATGGAGAGAAAACCTCCATCAATGGGTCATTCTTCAGGTCAACCCTAGAGGGAATCCTAGACAATGACTTCAGCCAAGCTCCGGAGCTATCCATACCACAGATGGTCATAGAGGAGAGGAAATATCGCCATGATGACCAGTTTGAAAAGTACCTGGTGAGTCAGTGATTATACCTAAGCCATTGACTGCTGAATTCTCTCACTCCTACATGCTGTTAATACAGGAGCCTCCTGGTTACCATAGACAATGGGTTATGGGCCAATCCAACCCTTGTAATAATTTCACCTGTATGAAAGCAGAAAAAATAAGAGGCATAGAGAGGCAAAAGTTTGAAATAAATCTGGTCAATGATGAGAAAGATATAAGTGCTTGAAACATGAGATCACCAAGTCTGTGCGAATCTCAAATTGGCAATTTTTTCAGTGGATTGTGACGTTGTGATGGATAATTCTGCCATTTGTCATGTACTAAAATATCTTAAAATTTCTGTTTTTCTCCTATAATAAAGCGCCTTCTCCCTTGGAGCACCAATACAAATTTGTTGTGGGTAGGATATTTTTAAAGGATCTCAAAAACGAAAAGACCCTCCTGAATCATAAGTTTCAAACAATTGATATTTTAGTTATTTTGTGTATCGGAACGAATGGGAACGTGTATGGCACCTCGGCCCAGTTACACTGCCGATTCGGCCAATTCGAAATTCCCATATACGCATAATTATGATATAGTGATTACAAATTTCAAAAATTCATAACTATCTCATCTTTTGTTTGATTTTGTTCAAACTTTCCCAAGTCTTCTTCTCTGATTTGTTTGCTTTCTTTTAGAGTAGTTTACCACCAAGGTTTCCCTTAAAGGTGTTCTAAAATGATAGCTAGAATTTGTCAGCATTTAATGTATTTCCTGCTCGAAGCGAGAAGTGCATTGCCTCTTAATAACATTTTTGGCTCTTGACAGAGGGCATTCCCTGTATGACTTTAGTCTCTTAGTTGTTTGTAAAAGTCAGTTATGATAATGATGTTGAGAGATGTGGTGATATAGAGGATTTCAGCTCTGATTTTGAACAGATTTATAAGATTTGTATCTTTCTCTTACACCATTCTCTTTATCTCTATCTCTCTCTATCTCTCTCTCATACTCTCTCTCTCTCTCTCTCTCTCTCTATCTCTCCCCTTTTCTCTCTCCATTTATTATCTCATCAAACAGACTTGATAAACTTATCAATTTACCCTATTACTCTGGACTGCTTGATGACAAATTCATGCAATTCTGCATTGAATTTCCTAATTACAATTCTATGCATTTTCCAAAGAAGAAAACATTTGATGGAAAGCAATTTTGATTTTCTCCATCGTCCACGCAACAGTTTTGATTTCCTGTTTTTTACCCTCTCCTCCAGAAATGTCCCACCACAGTGCGGAGGAAGATGCTGGACAATCCCAATATTCGATCCAAGTTTGTCTCTGGCATCCCGATCCTCATGTGGGATAAGCACTTCAATGCCAGCGAGTTCAGAAGACTCACCAAGTTCAGGGCCATCAATGGATGGAAGGACATGAATTATACAGGTGATTACGGCATATACATATATTTGGGTTCCCGCAGTCATTGACAAACCTAGAAAAATCATGGGGAAACAATATTTTAATGTGTGGATAACTCATGAAATAGGGAAAATTACCCAAATCACGGTAAAGCAATATCATTCAAAGAAACAAATGTTGTGATAGTCTCAGGGCCAGAGGTGTTTTAAGTTCCCAAATGACAAGGTATTAAAGGTTTATTTTTCATGTAATATTATAGAGATAACGACTGCTTTGAGAGGCCTGGCTGTTTTATATACTCGAGGAAACGCGCTAGTTCCCGAGAGCATATAAAGCAACCAGATCTCGAATATTAAAGCAGTCGGTATGTCTTTTATATGCCGAATTGAAACAAAAATCTCCCAAGAATTCTTACTTTATTCTTCTATTGAGTAAAGATTGGTTAAAACATCATGGAGAATCTGAGACACTGTCTGTTAATCTTAACTTTAAAAATGACTGAAAGTTTCGATCATTTGGGAATCGCAGACAAAAAACACAGTATGGTGTCCGCGCTCACACAAAGACAATTTTAACACGTCAACCAATGAGTTTCGCAGCAAAATTTAACTATTTGCATGGTAACCGGAATTTTGAAGGATCTCACTCTCGGACTATTAACTGGTTTGGGCATTTTTCGTTTCTTTACGGGAATGGCTAAAATCACGAATCCAATTTTGACCAATCAGATGGCTGGATTTCTAAATGAGGTATATAATATAATTATGTTAAACAAATTCTATTACGTATTTCTCTTCTCTTCTCTTCCCCCTCTTCTGTCTTGTCTTTCTCATCCCATCCCATCTCTTCCCATCCCATCTCTTCTCTCTTTCTCTCACCCCACTCACTATCTCTCTCCCCTCTTTCCTTATGATTTCTGTTCTCTCCTATCCTCTCTTCTCTCCCCTCCCCCCACTTCCTTCCCCCTCAGATGTTCGTGGCATGGTAGGGCAACTGAACTCCACCAACAATCAGTACATGTTTGATGACAGGTTACGGAAGGGCAAAGTTCCATCAAACGATTGCATAACATGTGCAGTCATCGGCAACGGAGGCATTCTCAACGGCTCAAGCAAGGGAGCAGAAATCGATGCGCATGACTATGTCTTCAGGTAAACATTCTAATCTGTGTTATGCTTTCGTCCCCTTTTTTCAACGAAATAATACTATACATTCTTACCCTACTAGACAGTCAAACCATTTTCATCTCCCTCGAACTGGCACCGTTTTTGCTAACAAAACAATTATTTTTACTGGACCCAAATTCTGGAACAGCCTGAATAACGAACTAGTTGACACTATGAATATGACTGACAAAGAAAGCGGACAAAATATACAGTTCCCCAGGTAGACAAAGGAACATCCCTTCACTGCTATTATGTAAAAATGTGTAGAACAGGTGTCGCATGCATATTCACCTTTCTACATAATAGCAGTGAAGGGATGTTCCTTTGTCTACCTGAGGAACTGTATATTTTGTCCGCTTTCTTTGTCTGTCATATTCATAGTGTGAAAGCCCCTCCATTAATTCATTTAAACGAAAGCTCAGGTGTTTTCTTTTGAGTAAGTATGTATAAAAGTAATGTTGATGTCGCGCTGGATCATACAGGTGGTCGTATACGCCCATGGTTATACAGACTTTGTTTTTGTTATTTTACAATGCCATTGATTTCATCAATTTGATTCCTCTTATTCATCTTCTGCCTCTTCTTCTTTCACTTCTTTTTCGTCTTCCTCTTCTTCCTCTTTCTTCCCTTCTTCACCTTCTCCTACTTATCACTATTATATTATTCTCTTTACTCTTTATTTATATTTGTCGTTTCTTCTCAAATTCACTCTCCTTGTACGTCTCTAGAATCTCATACTATACTACTCCGTTTTCGCCTCCTATAATACCTTTTAAATCCAGACCTACTATAATTATTGTGTTACTCAGTACGGGAGCCTATTCACATACAAGCTATGCTTTTTATTTAGGCTCCCAACATTTTACATTGTTCTACCCAGGGAGGTGAAAGAAAAGGAGGCGAAACTCTTGTAATTTATTCAAACGCATTCTTGAGTTCTAAAGCGTAACAATGGGATGTGTAACATTCCACTTGGCTTTGAAGTTCCATGCTCCGAACCGCGCTTCCACTGCGGGGACTTTCGGCAGCCAGGCACCAGTTTTACATTTATTACAAAATATTAAATTACCGGCAAAATGTCAGTGTAAATCAAAAACTTTATATGGGGATTTTATTGGGAATAGTGCATCAAACAAATTTTCAAATTTATAACTCCGTCCTTCCTTTAACTTGTGTGCCAGAGTTGGTAAAAGAAAAATTACATCCTGTCAAAAACACAATATTTTAGGATGATGCGCTAATTTGTGCATGTTTTCATGTCCCGTTATTTTATCCATGATTTACAATCTTCAATAACATTAAGTTTGCTAATGCGTGTTTTCGCGTGTTTTTTGTATTTTTCAAGTTTAAAAAAGGATGTAATTACACAAGTTTGTGTTTGCTTGTTCTACTCTTTACACATTTAACAATGGATGATAAATCATTGGAAGGGACAGCGAACAGTTGCTGTGATACCATTTTCTGATGTAGGAATTCTAAAACCTGAAATTTCATGCGCTCTTTTATCTCACCACCTGGTCAACAGTTGCAGATTAGCGCATAACTTTTCAGCGGCTTGGAGCATGGGGTCAAAGGAGAGCAGCTTGATTCAAGTCCTTCTCTATCACGTCCCTGTTCTACCTAGCCTGTTATATATACATATTTCGAAATTTCGTACTTATTTTCCGTACATTATATTTGATTTGAAATCTATTCTTTTAATAATATACGCCTGTATAAAAAAGAAAAAGAATATAAACTGTTTTTCTATGTAAAATGTGGAATAAATGGGTCAAGTCCATCAGAACGGTTTTTGTTTAGATGTTTAGAGATATTTTTCTCCATTTGCATCATAAACAGGATTTCACATTGTCATTTAAAAAAAAATAATCATGATAAAAGCAACAAAGAACATCTATTAAATGTTCATTTCCATTAAATACAAAGTTTTGGTATGGGGTCATGAATTTGGTTCAAATGAACATATTGGAAGCATGCGATCCTACAATATTCAGTGATCGTTGTTGTGGTTGAAATTGAGTCTAAAGTTACGAAATTGTAAATAATAAACTCTTTATGTAATTAAGCCATAAAACAATGTTTCTTGACTAAAATCGACCAATTGGCTATTTCCATTTGGAAATTATATATCACAACTACATATTCTGAAATGTTCATGGTCGCAGTTACAATTGTAAGGCCGTAAGCGCTATTTGAAATTTATCAAAGTTTACCAAGAGCACCGGTAAATTTTAATATTCAATTTTCCAACAAAGCAGAAGTGTTTTGGGGCTAAATTTTCTAGTGATTATAATACATCCACAGGGGCATCCAAATATTTCGAAATTGAAAAGAATCACTATCCAGCCAATTTTCAAAATTTCCCAAAACAATGTTAAATCTGAGATGCACGGCTCTACGTGTATCAGTGTCTTTGGTATGGTGTAAAATTGAAGCCCTAAACAAATTGCGCTTTTTTTTTTATTTATCAAAAAGTGCCTCAAAAAAGATAAAATCTTTGAGTGACCGGTTTTACCATGCACGTTTTCCCCAATAGACTGTAGTGTGATGAAAACCGTTAGGAAAACACAAAATTTGGTGATTAAGGGCCACTCCCTTTTTCCATTTGCATCACCAATAGGATTTCACAAGGTAACTTCAACAACAAAAAAGGATCATGATAAGAGGAGTGAAGACCTTCAACTTTTTTCCATTAATAGCCACTACCTTTCTTCATTCTTACTTCCTACCTCTCCTTACCCTTCTCTTTCGCTCTCTCCCTTTCTCTCTCTCTCTCTCTCTCTTGTTCTCCATCTGTCTCTGTTTCTCCTGGTATCTGTGTTTTCCCCCTCTCTCTCTCTCTCTCTCTCTCCCTTTCTCCCTCCCCCTCTCTCTCTCTCTTTAAAACACCTTTTTCATATTCAGACATCCTGTTCCAGCTGTGCTTATGTACATATTGAATTTTACAGCAGAGCTGAAGTTGTTCAAGTATTTGTAAATACCCCAACCCTTAAAATTCAAGGATCGTGATGGCAATTTTATTGTCAATGTCAAAGTCAATCGTCATTCATAGAGAAGATTGATTTCTGGTAAAAAACTGTTTAAAAACGTTTAAAAGTAGAGAAACAAATTAGCTTCTTTCTATTAATGGCCACTATCTTTCTCCATTCTCACTCCCTATCTCTTTATTTCTCTCTCACTCGATGAGACTTATTTCTCAAAGTTTTGCAGGTTTCTAATGTTTAGTTTCAGTCCCTCATTCCTCTCTTTCTTCTTCCTTTTCCACCCAATTCTCTCTCTCTCTCTCTCTCTCTCTCTCTCTCTCTCTCTCTCCCTCTCTCTCTCCCGCCCTCACTCTGTTCAACACATTTCCCATAGTTAGACATCATGTTCCATATGTGCTTGTGTACATATTGGATTTTACAGCAGAGCTGAAGTTGTTGGAAGTATTTTTAAAGACCCCAAAACTCAATCTCTCTCTCTCTTCCCCTTTCTCTCCTCCCAACACCTTTCTCATATTCAGACATGTTTTATATATGTGCTTATGTAAATATTGGATTTTTCAGCAGAGCTGAAATTGTTGAAGTAATTGATCAGGTCTCAACCCTTCAAATTCAAGAATCATGATGGCAATTGAAAAGAAGCTGTATTCAATGTCAATCGTCATTTAAAGAGGAGATTTATTTCTGGTAAAAACTAAAAATGAAGTGTAAGCTTTTTCATTATTTGTTAGTTTGGAAGTATATGAATAGAAATCAGTTCTTGTTTACTATGAAATGAACTTTTCACAATTGCTTTCAGACAGCTTTGTTCACAATGTAATTGCATGACCTGAACTCATCTTTATCTTGCAGCATGTTTGATGTTCAATCTCTGCTTCTGATCAATTTCATTAAGTACTTACATGTCTATGCTTTGGATAATAATCATAAATTTGGGCCTAAATTAATGTTGTGCTTCCGCCCACTGAAGGAGTCGTGTTACTTACACATCAGTCACATATATTGTCTCTAAATTCTATATATTCATTTCGCATTTATGTAACATCGTCTGTTTGGAGCCACAGTGGCATTGATCCATATTACCTTGACATGGAGTTTTACGCCCCTGTGACCCCAAACAGACGACGTGTTAAACGTGTCCGTTGATATATTTGTATATTATGTATCACGTATTCCGTTTTGAATAATATGAAGTATTAGCCCTGCATTGATAAGAACAAAACGTGACCCGGGCTTTTTCTCTTTTCTGCTTTTATATACTTTTTGTAGTATCTATACAAATAAAGTGTTATTGAAACCAAATGATCTTCATGAAGCCGAAGGTGATGGTGGTGGTGATGATGATAATGATCATATTGATATTGATGATTTTGATGATGGTGATGATGATTTACATGATGATGATATTGATGATGATTGTTAACGATGATTATCATGATGATTTTATGACACATGTCTTTCTATTCCAGAGTAAATGCAGCAATCACCAAAGGGTTTGAGAAAGATGTTGGTAAAAGGACGTCCTTTTATTGCTTCTGCATGCATTCACTCTACAACACACTGGCGATGAGACACAAGACAGGATTTGAAATACCAAAAGATGATGAGGTAGGCCTAGGTATAGAGGAGATGGGAAGGGGTGGGAGGAAGGGAGGGAGGGAGGAAGGGAGGGAGGGAGAGATGAAGAGGAGGGGGAGGGAGAGAGTGGATGGCATATGGAAGGGGAGGGAGGGAGGGGGAGGGAGGGAGGGAGGGAGAGAGGGAAGATGGGAAGGGGAGAGGGATGGAGTGATGGAGGAATTAAGATGGAGAGAGGAAGAGGAGGAAGTGAGATGGGGAGGGAGGGGATGGAGAGGGGGAGGAAGTAGATGGAGATCGAGAGAGGGGATAGGATAGGGGAGGGGAGGGAGGGAGGGAGGGAGGGAGAGAGAGAGAGAGAGAGGGAGGGAGGGAGGGAGGGAGGGAGGGAGGGAGGGAGGGAGGGAGGGAGGGAGGGAGGGAGGGAGGGAGGGAGGGAATACCGTGGCATGGTAGGACTTTACAACTTTTCACTTTTTATCCTGCCCCTTATACTGATGTACTGCTCGTTCCACTGCGCGGAAATCAAAACAAATGTGGTATCACTGTATAGAGGAATAAACATATTTTCCAATGATAGTAAACAAAGCCATAATTATCCCATGACAAGACAGATATAACTGATCAGACTTGAGTTTAACACACTTTTTATGAGAGGTTTAAAATCAAATGTTGTATATTTTCTAACCATTTTCTTTCCATCCACAGAATCTTCGTTACCTTTTCTTTGCCAAATCTGAATGGACTTACACGTATCTAGATGCAGCGTTGTCAGGGAAACCTTTACCTGCCAGCACAGACAAATACCACAGGTTAGCTTCAAATTGCACCTTCTTTGAACATCTTCCATAAAACCCATATATTATAGCAGCTATTTTTTGTTGATTTTTCATATACTATTCATTCATATACACTTTTGTATTTCTTTTAACTGTGACAGAGTGGAAAATACAAAAAATTGTTGCCAATTCGAGGAAGAAATACTGATTCATTTAGACCTTTAGATAACTCTGTAATTTGATATATTATATTGTGCTTTGTCATGCTTATCTCCTTTCTAATGCGCATTTCTCTTTCCTCATCTTCTTCTCAACCCCACATGCAGCTCATCATTTTGTTTTATTTTCTGTACTCCTGATCTCTCACTTCTTTTTTGGCATTGTCTACTCTTTGTATTATGGCCGTGTTCTTTTATCTTTGTCTGGTAAAGTATTGAATTGAATCGAATTGAACTTGATTTGATTGCAATCACAGAAAAAATGACATTACACATTGTTGTAGTACATACATAGGCAAAGAAAAATACATTGAAATATATACTACTTTTTTTTTTATTAAAAAACTAAAATAAGAAAAATAAGAAAAAGAAGACATGATTAAATCTAAGAGTATAGGATGGAAAAAGGTGCTTCCGTAAACGTCACATGGGCTTGATGAATGGGCGCACACTGAGCGCGTAATAATATAATTAACAATACAAAGCTCAGTCAGCTGGAGAAGAGTAAAGGGATAAACAACGTTTACAATATATCATATAAGAATAACTATACAATGACAAGAAGTGCTGCTTAAGTTTACGTTTAAATGGTTTGGTGAACTGAATAGAGTGTAAAGAATGTGGTAATGTGTTCCGAACTGCGTAGAGAAATTGCAACAGTGCTGGAAGATACTTTCCACTGGTGAAACTTAATTTAATGGCATTCCTTGTATTGTAATTGTGTATTGCAGCATTCGTACAGAACATCAGGTAATATAAGGTAATGTATTAGTAGTAAACCGTTACATTATCAAAGAAGTTTGTAATGTGTGTATATCGTAAACATTGAGGCCCGAATTCACAAAGGAGGTTTGTCGACAAACCTAGGTTTATGTACGTCATATGACGCGTTTTGACGCGTTTTTTTTTACAAACCTGGTTTGTAAAAACGCGTCGAAACGCGTCATAATTATGACGCAAGAAAACCTAGATTTGTCGACAAACCTCCTTTGTGAATTCGGGCCTGAGGGTTTGAAATCTTCTAAACAGAGGTTGTGACGGGGCACGGTAATCGGGAGCAAAAACGTAAGGCACGTTTTTGTAACCGGTCTGTATTTTCAATTTAAACTGATGTTTAGAAGCCCATGCATGCAACATTGTAGTACATTATGTGTGATGAAAAGCTTGATTATACAGTGCGTCCCAGAAAAAACGAAACCGAGAATTATCGATGTTTTATCATAACTTATCCACATTTATAATTAATAAATGACACATATTTGGAAAGCTTAAATCTTCCTCTTTCATTTGATGCAACTCATATGATACATATTTCACGCATGAGTGATTAAAATTAATTTGAAAAGAGGAAACCAAAAAGTCATTTGGAGGACGGTATCGGAATTTCAAAGAGAAAATCACATTTCTAGAAAGTTGGGTTTTTACCCTTTCATAATATGACACCTCATTCAGGAAAAATGAGCAAGGAATGACAAAGTTGTGTATGTTTAAAGTAGTGCTTGCATTTCCATAATTTTATCAAACGAATTCGTTTTCACTGGCTGCCTGCCGTAACAACAAGCAGAATTGACAAAAGACTTAACTCCGTTTCGTTTTTTCTGGGAAGCACTGTAATTATAAGCGGTGAAATTTATTTGGAATCAGTTTGGCAGAACTTGAAGTCGTATGATTTTAGAGTTGTTAATCTGTGGATGAATAGACTATGTACAGTCAACCTGATCACGTCGAATAACCACTGAGGTCGATGAGAATAAAAAGTCCCAATTTTCCATTGTAGTCTTTAATACGTGTGTGGAATCTTTGTATTAGTTGATTTTTGTAAGTCGAATGATCGCCAAAGTCAAACAAAATTAATCATTGTCAAAAAACGCGACACACCAACTTTGCTTACGCAATACCCCATCGATCAACCCTGTATATTCCAGACTTGCTGGGACGTACGTGCTCCTCCGTTCTTCCTCTCTCTCACCATGGAACTTCTGCTTCTTAGTAGGTCCATGCTCTCACTCATACCTGTCTCGCCTCTCTCAAACAAAATGAATCACTGTCAGAAAACGCGCCATACACCAATTTTGTTTACGCAATTTACACGCCATCGATCAATCGATTCTGTATTCCAGACTTGCTGGCATCATGACTTTCATGTGCTCCTCCGTTCTTAAGCCACCCTGACACGTAACAACATGACATGCATTGTCCCGTGACGTTTACGACATACTTACGCCATATACTTACGTATTGTTTACGCCATTATTCACGCATTGTATGTGCGCATTGAAAACTGTGCGGGAAGTATGCGCAGCCGATGCGCAAATAGTGAGCAATTTATTCGTAAATGTTGTCGTGAACTGGTCGTTAACATGCGTGCCACTCAGGCGTTGGCACGCACCGGTCAGTAACGACACGGGTAGGATACGTATACGGCTCCCTCACGGCCCCTCAAGAGCACCGGGTGATATGCACAACAACAGGCGTCTGCCGTCCGGGGGCCATTTGAAATGAATATTGCCCGTGCGGGTCCCTCACGGCGGCATCTCAAAATGTACAACGCAGCTTTAAATACAGGAGGTGTGGATGCCAGAGGACACATATAGTTCAGCACACCGCACGGTACCCGGCCGGTCGCCTTGAGGACCCCGGTCGGGATCCGGCAGAGCACCTTCCGGGAGCCATGGGTGCACCTGCTCATCAGACGGAGCCCGTAAGCTTATCGACCGGCACTCGGCCGGCACCCTGCCGGCACCCTTACGGCGGCCTTACGTTTCACTCGACCAATTTTCTCCAGGCACCTCCCGGGCGCCGCAGAATATGACTGTGACTACACATGCCGTAGAAATGAAAATTGGAAGGTTTCCGTACGGTCTCTTAATCCACGGCAAACCGCCGGGTAGGGAAAATCGTACGGGGCCCGGTCTATGTGTGACCTAGGCATAAGTCAGGCATGGAAAATAATTTGAAAGTTAACATCAAATTGTCTTTGTATTTATTTGCCACAACAGAGGTCCCCCAGCATTTCCCAAGCAGCTGACAGCAGATAATGTAAAAGTTTTACATCCAGATTTTGAGAGATATCTGAAGTGGAGGTTAGTATGTCAACTACTTTTATTTTCATCAGCATTGAGACAATTTTCCATGGGCTTCTAAAACTATATCTTATTATGAATCATGTGTATATTCTTGCAAATGAAAACAGAATGAATGAGGCCTCTGTTAATATTTCATATTAATAGTTATGTCATTGCTGGTGGATGTGTATAGTTTTTTTTTTTTACATAATCTTTATAACGAAAGTCCTTTTAGAGAACCTGATGTACATTGTAATTCCAATATTGAAGTCATGAAAAGCAATGTAATATACCAGTTTATTAATACTATTTTAAGTTAGGGCTTGACAGCTGAAACCTTGCATGAACTTTGTCCAACATTATTAACAAGTTATGTATGCCAGGTGTATTCAATCAATGTAGAAACTTGCGAATTTAATGATCTGTTAGCAGGCAGGGGCGTCGCCAAAGGGGGGGGGGTGTGGGGGGGGCGCGACACCCCTCGACCTGTCAGGATATTGTCGGTAAAATTGCGCTGCCGTCGGGAAAAAAAGAGAAAAGGGGGAGGGAAAAAAGAGAGGGGAAAGGGAAAGAAAAGAAAAAAGAAAAGGAAAAGAAAAGAAAGAAAGGAAAAGAAAGGAAAGAAAAGAGAAAGGAAAGAAAGAGAAAAAAGAGGGAGAAGAGGAAAGAAAGGAAAAGAAAGAAAAGGAAGAAAAGGAAAAAAAAGAAGAAAAAAGAGAAAGGGAAACAAAAGAAACGGGAGGTGAAGAGAGGAGAGAGGGGGGAGGTAAGAGCCTGAGAAAAGAGGAATGGAAGTAAAAGAAAGGGGGGGTGTGGGTGGAGTCATGGGTAAATATGTTGCTGTGTCGGGTCAGCTGTGTCGGTATTCTTGCTAGATCCTCGTGTACTATATCAATGCAGCAGTTTGAAGTCGGTGAGATGTATATTGTCGGTCGGCCGACAAGTTTTTTCTCCTACGAACTGTGACTTTTAACCCGCTGTGACGACTTCGAGAGTGACTACAACTACAATACGTATTTTCTCGAAGTTTCACTTTCCTATAATATCAGCTAAAGAAATCAGAGGTTAAACATTTTCGGGGAAACTAATTCAAACAAGGATTAACAGTCAACAACAGTACGAGGAATCGTCTTCCTTTCTCTATATTTTGATGAAACGCCAAAATGTTCGCGCTTCGCGCGGGTGGGGAAAACTTCATTTAGACGAGTCGAGAACGGTACAACGAATCGTTTTCTTTCTCTAATAATTTGAGGAAACGTCTAAGCTTCCGCGATTCACGCAGAGGGGGTGGAGGGGAAACCTGAATTCAGATAAGGATTAAGAGTCGAGAACAGTACAACGAAATTCAAACAAGGATTAACAGTCAACAACAGTACGAGGAATCGTCTTCCTTTCTCTATATTTTGATGAAACGCAAAAATTTCCGCGCTTCGCGCGGGAGAGAAAAACTTCATTTAGACGAGTCGAGGATGGTTCAACAAATCATCTTCTTTCTCTCATAATTTAAGGAAACGTCAAAGCTTCCGCGCTTCGCGCAAGAGAGTGGAAACTTAATTCAGATAAATACGGTGCAACGAATCGTCTTCTTTCTATAATAATTAAATCAAACGTCTAAGCTTTTCGCGCTGGATGGGGGAAACTGAATTCAGACAAGGATAAAGAGTCGAAAACGGTACAACGAATCGTCTGCTTTCTCTAATAATTTAAGGAAACGTCAAAGCTTCCGCGCTTCGCGCTAAAGGGGGAAACTGAATTCAGACAATTAGGGCTTATTAAGAGTCGAAAACGGTATAACGAATCGTCTTCTTACTCTAATAATTGAATGAAACGTAAAAACTTGCGCGGGAGGGGGGGGAACTGAATTCAGATACGGATTAAGCGTCGAGAACAGTAGGCCGACAACGAAACTTCTGCTTTTTCTCATAATTTATGAAACGTCTAAAGCTTCCGCGCTTCGCGCGGGAGGGGGAGAAACTGAATTCAGACAAGGATTAAGAGTCGAGCACTGTTCAACGAATCGTCTACTTTCTAATAATTTAATGAAACGCCAACACTTCCGCGCTTCGCGCGGAGGGGGGCAGAACTGAATTCAGATAAGGATTAAGAGTCGAGAACAGAACACCGAATCGTCTGCTTTTTCTCATAGTTTTATGAAACGTCAAAGCTTCCGCGCTTTGCGCGGGAGGGGGAGAAACTGAATTTAGACAAGGATTAATAGTCGAGAACGGTACAGCAAATCGTCTACATTTTATAATAATTTAATGAAACATCAAAGCTTTCGCGCTTTGCGCGGGAGGGTGGGGGGGGGGAAACCTCATTCAGACATGAATTAACAGTCGAGATCGGTACAATAAATCGTCTTCTTTTCCTAATAATTTAAGGAAACTGGCTCACTACCGCCCCTCCCTAAAATAATATCCTAGCCCCGCACCTGCATTAAAATAGCTTTGATGTTGACTAAGTTGACGAAATAATTCGTATTTTTATGTCGTCGAGGAAAATGATCATTTGCGCACACGCAATTACTATGATAGTCCATAGGAAAAACAATTTAGCCTTTGGCCCCGGGTTTATAGGGTTAAATTTGTAGATATTGGGAAATTTAATTTTGTCGGTAATTAGCAGGACTTTGGTATGTCAACAACGACCACCTCACACTAATTCTGAATATTAAAAACAGATCAAGGAATTGAAATACTGTATAATTTTATTATAAGGAGTTATCATTGATCTGTATTGATATTAAATCCACCAATTAATCGCAAACTTATAAACTTCTTTCGTTCCAGTACGGAATCATGATTAATTTTAAATTACAATCAATATGCGAATGTTCATAAAATAGGGTCCTTGTGTACTAGTTTGTTTGTATATAATTATGGTAGGCATTATCAGTGATATTCTATTTGAATTGAAAGGATTTTTGAAATGTTTCATTTTATTTCAATTCCTGTAGTTGGGTGAATTCATCAGCTCAACACAAAGATGTCCACAGACCTACAACAGGTGCAATCATGCTACTAGCAGCCTTACATACATGTGATCAGGTAAATCACAATCTTATCACAATGTTCCATAACAGTTTTAGTGATTACATATAAAACGTCCAGTGATTTATAGAATGCCAAGTGTCAACTCATCACATAACAATTACCAAAACCATATAAATAAAAATGAACAAACATAAACAATTTCTATGTGAAATCAATACCTCATTTTCATTTCGTGATGGGATGTATTTTGTTTATTAATTCGTTTTGTTGTAGTTACAGTATGTTGCTGAATAAAGAACTTGACCCCCTAGTGCTCTATAAACCAAAGTACTAACTTCAACCTGAATTAACTTAGTCCACCTTTAAACATACAAGCCATTTTTTTTATTTCTTTAAATCTTAATCATGACAGGAATAGAAACAGGTTAAAAAGTATATGTTTCTTGTGGTCAAGTTTTCCTATAAATTCAACACATGTATAGTACAGAGACTCAGAGAGTTGAGAATTTGTTTGTATTTTGTTGAACTGTGGATCTGAGTCCTCCTTGAGCACCATGAACTAAATATTTTGAACAGATATTTTGCGTAAAAGTAAAAGTAAAAATAAGGAGGTTTAATAACTTTATGAACAAAAGTCTGTAAATGCTTTGTCAGTGGGACAGCTGATACTTATTTGCTCGTGTAATGTAACTCCCAAGATACCTCAGTCTCTGAAGGCTTGTTCATATATGGGGAGGTAACCGTGATTGTCTCCTGCAAGCAGGGGCGTCTCCAAAGGGGGGTGTGGGGTGCGACACCCCCACCTGTCGGGATATTGTCGGTAAAATTGCGCTGCCGTCAGGCGGGAAAAAAGAGAAAAGGGGGAGGGAAAAAAAGAGAGGGAAAGGGAAAGAAAAGAAAAAAGAAAAGGAAAAGAAAAGAAAGAAGGGAAAAGAAAGGAAAGAAAGGAAAAGAAAGGAAAGAAAAGAGAAGAAAGAAAGAGAAAAAAGAAAAAGAGGGAGGAGAGGAAAAAAAGGAAAAGAAAGAAAAAAAAGAAAATGAAAAAAAGAAGGAAAAAGTGTAAAAGGGAAACAAAAGAAACGGGGGATGAAAGAGAGGAGAGAGAGGAGAGGTAAGAGCCTGAGAGTGGAGGAGTGGGAGTAAAAGAGAGAAGAGGGTTGTTGGGTGCAGTCGTCTCGTCAAGGGAGCAAGAAAGACATGGGTAAATATGTTGCTGTGTCGGGTCAGCTGTGTCGGTATTCTTGCTCGATCCTCGTGTACTATATCGATGCAGAAGTTTGAAGTCGGTGAGATGTATACTGTCGGTCGACCGACAAGTTTTTTTTCCCTACGAACTGTGACTTTTTATCCGCTGTGACAACTACAATACTTGTATTCTCTCGAAGTTTCACTTTCCTATAATATCAGCTAAAGAAATCAGAGGTTTCAAATTTTTGGGGAAACTAAATTCAAACAAGGTTTGAGAGTCAACAACGGTACGACGAATCGTCTTCTTTCTCTAATAATTTAAGGAAATGTCAAAGCTTCCGCGCTTCGCGCGAGAGGAAGAAACTGAATTCAGATGAATAGGGCTTATTAAGAGTCGAAAACGGTACGACGAATCGTCTTCCTTTCTCTATATTGTGATGAAACGCAAAAAATTCCGCGCTTCGCCCTGGAGGGGGGAGCTTTATTCAGGCAGAGTCGAGCACGTTTCAACGAATCGTCTACTTTCTCTAATGATTTAATGAAACGCGAAAACTTCCGCGCTTTGCGCGGGAGGGGAAAACTTCATTCAGACAAGGATAAAGAGTTGCGCACGGTTCAACGAATCGTCTACTTTCTCTAATAATTTAATGAAACGCCAAAACTGAATTTAGATAAGGATTAAGAGTCGAGAACAATACACTGAATCGTCTGTTTTTTCTCATAATTTAAATAAACGTCAAAGCTTACGCGCTTTGCGCGGGAGGGGTAGAAACTTAATTCAGACAAGGATTAACAGTCGAGAACGGTACAATAAATCGTCTTCGTTTCCTAATAATTTAAGGAGACGTCTAAGCTTCCGCGCTTCGCGCGGGAGGCCTATCACCCACACGCGCGCTCTTTAAGTGATTCGCTTGCTCACTACCGCCCCTCCCTAAAATAAGATCCTAGCTCCACGCCTGCATTGAAATATATAGCTATGATGCTGACTAAGTTAACGAAATAATTTGTATATTTATGTCGTCGAGGAAAATGACCATTTGCGCATACGCAAGTACTAGATAGTCCATAGAAAAAACAATTTAGCCTTCGGCCCCGGGTTTATAGGGTTAAATTTGTAGATATTGGACATTTAATTTTTGGCGGTAATTGGTGACTATAATTTTGTCGGTTATCATTGGCCTCTACACCCCCCCCCCCCCCCCCCCCCACTGAAAAAGGTCTAGCGACGCCCCTGCCTGCAAGGGGGTATTTAACCACTTGACTACTGAATTTTGTCAATCCTATAGGTTTAACACTGCAGCCACCCGGTACCCAGAGGCTATAAGGGTTAAGTTTACTGTGCTCCACATTTTTGTATCTTATAATACACAGATGAATAAGTATGCATAGGACTTTTGTTGTGCAATTACTGCAATGTCCATGGTTGTGTGCAGCTACTTTTTGTTATCCACACTTAACATTAATTTAGTTATAATGTAAAGCAACTGCTGCAGTCTACCGCCGCATGTGTAAACAGCCTGTTAACAGTCATTGTTACTCAAATGATTAGGTTTGTCTATCTATTTTGTACCCCTTTTCTTTACCTTTTTGCTTTCAGGTCAGTATAATATGGCTTTGCAGGGAGCTATGCTGACTACAGTGACTATTACTACGACAAGACTTTTTCCAAGCATATTAGCTACGCAAATCATGACTACAATGCCGAAAATAAGCTCTGGCAATTCTTAGACGAGCAAGGCATTGTCAATCTGTATCGCAGGACCCCTAAGGAGGGAAAGTGACAGGACAGATTGATTCGGTTGGGCGAGCGGAATGGAGATCGTCGTTAATCAAGTCTGCATGGTGTGTGATTCGAGTACTACAGTATGATCGTGAGGATCAAGTTTATAAAGTGAACTATTGCGAATTATTTCTTCGTCTGTTTCCGGCCCCTCCCAAGAGTCCCGACGAGTGCATTGAACTCTTTTTCGTGGTTGCCTAGCTAGCACTCTCTTGAGTACGTAGAGATCTCCTACAAACATGAATATGTATGCATAGCTCTCCTTAATTTTCAAATTTTTAATATATTTTCATAACTTTATAACTGTATAGATAATGCTGCAAATCCCTAGATGTTGAGTTTAAAAAATGAACTGCTAACTTTTAGATGTAGAAATGAACAGTAGATTTGCTTAGGAAATGAATGCTTGTATATAATATATCGATGTTGCCAAATCTAAGATTAGATGTACTAATGGTAAGTTTATCATTGATTATGTATTTAAAGTCTTTCACTGATCATTCCATGTGTTTTTACATTTGAGATGTAAACAAGAGAATAGATGAAACGTTTTACTTGGGAGTGGGGATTGTCAGTGTTGTCTGTTTGTATGATTGCTTTGTTTGTTTAATTGTTGGTCATTAATGTTTCTGCTCTATTCTTATTTGCTTTTACATTTGAATTGTAAATGAAAGAATAGATGAAATGTATTACTTTGGTTTTCAGTGTTGTCTGTTTCCTTTGTTTATTTTTGTTTTGATTTGTTTGTTTATTTGTTGGTCATGAATGTTTCTGCTCTATTCCCTTTGGTCTTTTTGTACTGTAAGATTTACCTATTTTCCTTGCGGACAGGAATTACTCGATGTGATCGCAAAGACTTACAATTATTTTTTCAATATCCAGTTTTAATGCCGTTAGAAATTGTCATCAGATTACATTTTATTAATGTATCATTGTAATGTTCTTACATTTTAACCCATGATTCACAGGGGGAAATATTTGTAATGAAGTGTTGTCATCTTCATATTTTTTGCCTGCATCGGCCAAATTGGTCATATCAACGATTTAATTTGTATATATATGATCATCTGACATCATCCAGGCGCGGTTCCACGACCCCCCCCCCCCCCCTCAGGAAAAAAATGTGTAAAAACACGTTAATTTATTTTTAAAAATTTAGTAAGAGATCATAAACCCCCCCCCCCCCTTCGGTTTTTGCCAAGACTATTGAAATAGTCTGAGCTCGATTTTTTAAATGTCTCTTTGATTGCTTTATTCATTCGTTCAAAAGGTTCCTTCTATGAATGGAAATTCAAAAGAATATTCAATGATCAAAGTTTATATAACTCTCTAAATGATAACAACATTATTATTAATGCAATTTCTGTTTGAAAAATCAGATCAGACAAAAATCTTGAATTTTATAGCTAGTTTCATTACATGTGCACACTTGAAAATGGCAATCATGTTTCAGTGTTATATCACAGAAATTCAGACTACAATTACTTTTTTTTGGGGGGGGGGCAGGGCTACTGTCTTTACATTTCCAATATTGCTTTCATACAAATCTGCAAAATTGCTAGATTGAACAATAAATGTTATGTACGCTTTTAGAAACTCCTTATGTTAATGTTAAAACTATCTCCTTATTTTAAGTTCCCCTGCAGGCGCGTACGCAGGGGTGGGGGGTTGGGGGGGTTGGGGTTGAACCCCCACTTCAGTTTTGTTGTATGTGTGTATTTTGGAGCAAACCCCCCCCCCCCCCCCCCCCGCTTATTCACCGGTGGCTGAGTCGCAACTAATATTTTCTCACGGATTGGGCCCCCCCTCTTCCCGCCGGCTGGATCCGCCAATGCATGTTTCTACATGATTTGTTTGATTTACCAAGAGGGAAATATTTGTAATGAAGTGTTGTCATCTTCATATTTTTTGCCTGCATCTGCCAAATTGGTCATATCAACGATTTAATTTGTATATATATGATCATCTGACATCATCCAGGCGCGGTTCCACGACCCCCCCCCCCCCCCCAGGAAAAAAATGTGTAAAAACACGTTAATTTATTTTTTTTAATTTAGTAAGAGATCATAAACCCCCCCCCCCCCCCTTCGGTTTTTGCCGAGAAAGCACCCCTACGTAAAAACAGCTAATGCCGAAAGGGTGGGTAGCGTCGTGTTGACTGGAAAGCGACCATTCGTCCAAAGTCCCCCCCCCCCCACCATCCCCCAATTTGCCGAAACGGTGCGTTTTACTAGTCTTCCACATCAGTCGTTTATAATAGAATTTAAAGAATAGAAATTTAAGTTGTTTAAAAAAGGTGAAATATACTAAACTTCAAACCCAATGCTAATTTGTTCAAAATCAGGTATAACAAAAACAGCTAGTCTATTAAGGTCAAAGGTTTCCTATGTTAAATGTGATCTTTAAGGGGGAAGTCCACCCTGATGTTAAGTTGGTTTAATAGAAGCAGAAAGATGAGAGAACAGGTCAATGAAAGTTAGAGCAAATTCTGATTCAAGATAAGAAAGTTATGAATTTTTAAGTTTTGAACAATCAAACACAAATTGGCAACTCTGTGATGTATCTTGCGAGCTCCCCTCCCATTTGCTCTGTATTAAAAAAGATATTCAATCATACATGCAACCTTAATATAATTATTGCAAATATGTTTCTTTGTAACCCATATATGGAAACAAATCTTTTCCATCGATAACAAAGAAAATGAAGGTTTATAAAATGTCATGTACAAAGCAAATAGGAGGGGAGCGTGCAAGATACCAATAAAACCAACTTAATATCAGGGTGGACTTCCCCTTTAACTGCTTTAACTCCTTGGAGTAAGTTTGGGGATTCCTACCAAATAACATTTTTGACATACGATTTTGAAATCCCTATAGGTTTCCAATCCATGTGCAATTTTGTAATAAAACCTAGATGCCATTCTCATACAGTACTGATTAGGTTCACATAAGTACAAAAACACAATATTTCAAGCAAATGAATTCTGTTTTATCTTTTTTTTCCGAGTTTATTGCTTCTTTGTGTCTTCTATTTTTTTTCTTACAAAAGAAAAAGACAATGTACAGCCCATTTACTCTAATATAATAACATTTAGTGTCCTTAAGTAATGGAATTTCAACGTCTAAAATTATGCCGAAACATTTATAACATGGTTCATGAGAGCAGACACAAAGGGTGTTCCTAATTGGCACCTACACAAATGAACAAAATTCATTATCATTAGTTTAATTACAGATAGTCAGTGGTGAATGATATAGCTACAGAGGGTCACATGGGGCCCCTAATCAAATGGGTGAAAGGTAAGGGAGAGGGAGTGGGAGGGGGGGGAGGGAGAGAACGATGGGCTGCAGCATAAGACAAAGAAGGAGGTAATACGACCCCTCCGACACCCTCTCGGCCATGTTATTTTGTATTTCACCCCCACTCCCCTAACCCCCTCTCTCGAATGCCAGTGTTCCCTCTAGGACTCTGAATCTTCCTTGTGCCTTACATTTCAACCTCAGCCTACAGCCTCAGTAAGATAGAGTTTCTGAATTTGTTGATTCATATATCTGATTATATTGAATGCAGGAGCATGCAATACTTGCATAATAATTAAATGCATCGTTTTAACAATGTTAAATCTGAGATGCATGGCTCTACGTGTTATCAGTGTCTGTGATATGGTGTAATATGGAAGCCCTAAAAAAATTGCGCTTCAAAATGATCATGAAGTGCCTCCAAAAAAAAAAAATCTTTGAGTGACTGGTTTTTCCATACTCATTTTCCCCAATAGATTGTAGTGTTTTTTTAAACTTCGATTTCCAATCATAAATATCTTGATAATCAGACAGGCGATCGGCTTTTAAAAGTCATTGGGTTCCTGACTGACCTTAAGGTTTATAATTATCATTGCAGCATGAGCTAAATCCAAGATTTTGTTTCAGAATCTGAGACAAAGATACCCAATCCCTTTAATGCTAAACAGTAACTTTTATAAATTGGGATAAGTGAAATTCAGGCGAGTCACTTGGTTGACAGACCCACTTGAATATATAAGCATATATATGCAAAATTACAAAATTGAGGTTTCATGAACTTCATGAATTTACACTTGCAAACACACGGAGTACAAAAGTTTAAAACATTCATGATTTATGAGGATTCAACTGCATATATTTTTAATGGAAATCTGCTAGAAAATTGATAGCTTGATGAAAAATATCTGCTACTTAAAGCTGGTAACTCTTGGATACAACTATACAATATTTTCTCTTCCAAGAGTATGACCCTGGCACACATGCTTTCGTCCAATCTGCCGCAACACCTCCTTAAAATGGAAGCCCAACTCTGGCAAGGCATAGTTGCGCATATTAAGACCCCACTTCTCGATGCCCGATGTCATCGCCACAAGCTCCATCAAAAACTCAGGAATGTGTCTACTTTCAGACTAGTCCACCTCGCACGCATAATCTGCCTTGTCTCATTTGTTTGGCGAATCCTCCACACTAGCTGCCTTACTTGTCCCGCTTTTAGAAAAAGTTCACAAATTATCTCACTTGTCCTGCATCTCGGGAAAGTTGTCTAAGTTAGCTGACTTGTCCTGCCAGTTGGGCAAGTTGCCCAAATTATCTCACATGTCCTGATTGTCAGCAAGTTGTCCTAGTTTTAGGACTTGCCCCACTTGTTGGTCAAATTGTCTACTATATCCAACTTGTCCTGCTTGTATGGAAATCTCTCAAAGTTATCTGACCGACTTCAGCTCCACATCAAAGATCAGGGTGCTGTTTGGAGGGATGGGGCCCGTTCTCTGTGATCCATACCTGTGAAAATTCACAAACCAAACAATCATTCTAAGTAGTTGAATCTTTATCAAGGGCTAGAATAGAAAAATATATTATCTATTTCTTACTATCTCATAGATAACATGGTTTGACTTCTTAAAAGAACATTATTTATTTGCAATTAAATTTCTTTTTCAACATGGTATATGGATAAATTCCAAATGTAATAAAGTTGCAGTGAATGTTATGGATTTGGTGATTTTGATGAACTAACACAAACTATACTTTCTTTTATAACGTCTCAGATAGGCCTGAGTCATCGCAGGTTTTACCGAACTCGGGTTTGACTTGAAAATTTCAGGCGGGGACCGGCTACCCGAAATTTTCACCACTGACACTAAAAATTGTGTGTATGCAGTGGCGGGAGTTAAGACTACCGGTAAGTTGCTGTTCTAATAATGCAACAGAAAAGACAGTTACTGCTTTCAAAACATTAAAATAATCAATTTAATTGAATTAAGATGCTTTAAAAAATAAATGGACATCGTTTCAGTTGACGGTAGGTCTTATTATTGCTCTAAAATTGAGGCTGCAAGAAAGGAACCACGCTTCGTGGTTCCGAGTGTGTTCAGAAGCGGAAGTGGAAATATGACCTCAAAAGACCGAGCAAGAGTACCACACACAAGACTAAAATGTTGATCAGACTATTACAATTAAATCGTAATACTAATAGGCATTTATTCAATTGTAGACAGGTGGTCTTTGTAGACAGGTGATCACTAAGGCAGGTTTGACTGTATATAAATCATACTATACATTATATATATTATACTAGAATTTCAGGGTGCCTTGCAGATCAAGAGGAATCTAAAATATTGCAGACTTACCCTTGTGATGGTGGAACAGTTAACCTGCGCTTGCCTCCTACTTTCATTCCTGAAAAGGAAATAAAAAACAAGGGAGAGAAATTCATCAAAACTGGTATTTCATACCAAACATCTAAGTCGGCTTACAATTACATACATAAAAGTAGTGTTTTGAACATTGCAAGACACTATTAAAATTTTCTTACATGTTTTATGATATTACAACCAATTTATGATTATAGATATTTACCGGTACACAAATCAACTTATATCAAACATACCGAATAAAATCTTTATCAAATTACACTTGGACAATAGGAAAGACTTTGTAGTAGTGTTGTAACCAGACGATTTGCGGTTAAACATTTTTTTTTTTTATTTAACAAAAATTTGTGTTTTAATTGGAAAATCAAAAGAAATCATATTAACAAATAATGTACATAATAATATAATAATAATAATAATAATATAATGTCGCCCAAACTTGTTTTTGTTTCTAATTATGTACATTATTTGTTGATAATGTGATTTTTGTATAAAAAAATAATAATAAAAAAATTTAAAAAAACCATCCAATTGAAAACGGATAGTGCCATGGACGGTCGGGTACTGGACGGTTAAAAGTTTGACTACACGCACTACTTTGTATCAATATCAGAATCTGAGAGGATGTTAACAAATGTAATTTACAGATGGAGTTTAACAATGCCGCACTGGCATCCTAGCTCTTAAAGATGAAGTTTGGTTCTGGTCATACAATAACACTGGTAATTTGGAAAAGGTTATGTTATGCATAAGATTGGTGGATACTACAAAGTTTTTGGAAAAATATGAAGAAATATCACAGGTAATGCACACAGAAATGAGTATATGGGACTACACACATGTGGCGTGAGAGTTGGGTCCAAATTGGTTAGCTGATATTTGTCATATTTTGATTACAAGGGTATTTGAAGCGCAGTCCTTTTCAGCAGACATTTTTTATATTATATTCAGAGCTGCCAACCTTGTGCGACCCCCAAAAAAGGAACCATGATGGCAAAAAAAAGGAATTCATTAAACGAAACTTACAACCATGCGCGACACACTTCCAATGCAGAAATGTCCATTCCTCAGGCTGTTTTTTCCATACAAGCAGGTATTTTTTTTGGTTATTTTGGTATTATCAGCATTTCATTCTTTTTGAATTTGTGATCAAATCAACATTTTAGAGCAGTTGTTTGACGAGCGGTATGTATACAAATATTTAACAAAATAAATGTTTTAAAAAATTCTTAAAAAAACGTATTTTATGAAGAAAAAACGTACTACCGTTAAATTCCGGCAAAAACGGAATGGTTGGCAGCTCTGAATATTCTTCTAACCGACACTTAAGTAACGAGAAAGCTCGCAAGTTATTTTTTACATTTAGTACAACTGGACCTATCTCATGAACAATCATTATGAGAACAAATCTTACCTATGATACCAGAGTCCCATCCTTGGATAACTTCTCCCTTGCCGAGACCGAACATGAATGGTTTCCCTGACAACTGGGAATCAAACTCCTTCTGGTTGTTAGCTAGTACTCCACGATAGTACATGAACACCTTCAAACAAAACACATTGAAACAGTAGAATTTTAGGTCAAAACTTCTATTTGTTATTAGCCTTTCCTTTCCTATGCCACAGCAATCTTGTTCAACTTTTCTATTTACCAAGCATGTGCCATAAATTACTTTACCTCCTATGCTAGTAAAAAGTTTGTTGCTTTGAAATTTCAAAGAAGAAGCATTTACCATTGGTGTTTGCACAGATGTCTATCTCTTAACCGTACATGTATGCAGCCAGCTACATGTATTTGCGCCGACAATAACCAATGACTTGTCCCAATTTGATTTTTTTTTTTTTAGGATAATATACTTTCTATGACATGGAACATATTTTTCAGAATGCCACCCCGGATGTTAATTACACCACATCAGTATTCGGCCAAATAAGAAACAGAACATGTTTAGCCCCCTGCCTTTTTGAAAAATAGGAAGGAGGAGGCCCTTTTTTTTCTTCAAGATGGCCTCTGACATTTTTTTTTTTTTTTTTTAATCAGAAATAGATCCATTCTAAGCAGTGTTTTTCATGTTTTTTTTCTTTAAATTTCCCCCCCCCCCCAAAAAAAAAAAATTAAAACTTTCAACAACAACAACAACAAAAAATAGGAGGCGGCCCCCAAAAAGGAAGCAAGCAGGGATGCTAAACATGTATATTTTTTTAATGGCCTTATCATCTGTGATAACCATATTCAATTTATCCTCCAGTTGGTCCTAAGTGCTGTGTAATCCATAAAGCCCCTCCATACCCATTTAAAAGTGAATCTCTGATAGTACTACTGGTAGTTCTCTATGCAAAAAATAAAAAAATAAAAAAAATTAAGAAAAAAAAAAACATACAAGCAAAACAAAATTTGAATTATCACGATATTGTCATACATACATTTATTAATATATACAAATGATGTATGCGAATGAGTACATTAGTCATTATAGGATCTATCCACATTTTATTTGATGCTGTACAGTATTCAGCATGAGGGCTTTGCCCTATAAGTGCTTAAACAGCCTCACAAGATAGATCCTGTATTGAAACAATGAAAAATGCATCATTTGTTTTATCTAACAAAACTTTTAGATCCTCGTTTGATGTAAAAAGAATTAATTTCTTGATTGCTTCGTGTCATTATCGCTGACAAATAAACTCCTAATCTAAAAGGCAAACTTTAATGAACACACAGAAATAAGCGCATGTACTTTTCTACACGCATCAACGCCCAGTGCGACGCATGTAATAACCCACACACAGTACAAGTACATTACCCTCTACATGCAATGCTGAGCATCGTGTATTTTAAACATCGTTGGATAGTACTGGAAACTATAACATACTTTTTCATGGAAAAACGTGTGACAGTCTCAGTAAATGAGTCACACATGACCTTGTTTGACCAATCATTGGATTAGGATTGAGGCATGAGTTGTATAAACTAATACCTATTTACACAGAGTTGATATACAATAATACCTTTTTGCCTGGCTTGGCCAACTTGCCTTCTCCAACTTTTAGATCTTCAATCGTTGTTCCTGTTTGTAATTTTATTTTTTTCTGTAAAAAAATGAGGGGAAGAACAAATATTTGCACAACTTGTTAAACAAATTCAGTACCGACACAAGTCAATGTAAACCTAACTTCTACTTAGTGAAACAGTTATAATTCTCTCACATTCTTGACTCTAAGAACGTTGTTTATATAATTCGAGAACAGACTGAAAACAACTTACACAAAATTAATATGAATCATGCTCTAAATGTCCTTTTTTGAATATATAATGAAATTACAATGTGACAATGAATAATCCATTGGTGCATACTAGATTGAGAAAAATAATTTGTATGATAAAATCTTAGTTAAATCTTACTGAAACCTAAACAAGCAGGGCCTCATCCTCAAATGGTACCTTTGGATAAAAGATGATTATTTAGGAGATTTTGCTTACAGCAGAACTACACTGCAAATGAAATCTGACCAATACTCACTGGTTTGGCTGGAGTCTGTGCCTTCTTCGCAGGTTTTTCCTTTTGTTGAACAATATTCTCTTTGTTATTTGTTTTGAGATTCTTCAAAGGCAGATCTCCTTCTTTGCTTTCCTCATCCTGCTGCAGGCAGGGAGAAAAAAAAGGGGAGAGCAAATAAAATACATTACTCAATGAAAATACAGCTTTACATCAATGGAAAGCTGAATGAATGTAAAATACAAATATAAAGGAATAACAAATATTTCCCATTCAATGTAGCACAAAAGCAAAAACCTAATTTCCCCATCCCTCCAAATTATGGGTCAACAGGGGTCAAATTTGCCGTAGTTATAGTGACAACATATCATCTTGCCTATATACATATTTTCCACTCCTTTAAAGTTTGAAGGAAAAAAAAATGTTTATCAAATGAACCAATGTGAAAGAAAATTAAAAAATTGCCAATTTGTACAGCAACAATGATTTTATATCTTACGCGATGTAATAAGTTTTAACAATGGATATTTTTTTTTTTTTTTTAAATTGATTTTTGCTTTTTCTGTTCTTGAAAGTGTAATTCCTACCATTCTAGTTCAATAGAAAACATCACTAAAAGTAGTCACTGTACTGCTATTGGGTTAACAATGTTTCCTATTAGATAAACAACTATACTTCATGTTTTCTTCTTCTCTAAACCTCGGCAAGCTTTTACCTTTACTTGCTGCTTCTTCTTCTTCTTTTTCTTCTTGAGAGGAGATTCTGTCTTTTCCTGGGCATCTGATTCGGCATCCTCTGTCTTCTTGATAACCTAACAAAGCAAATATACAGACCTTATTCACCCTTTGTCATAACCTACAATACTGCAGTTCAATTCAATTCAAGTTTATTTCCACATTTGTTAAAAATTAAAAAGATACAATCAACATGCGTGTACATATATATATAAATATATATATGAAGGATTCAAAAGAAACATGTATTAGTCATAATGTGTTGGGAATAGTTGCAACAATAAAAGGGAAATCAGTTTTTCATAGGAATGAATATGGACCCATAAGTATTATTTAAAATTACTGAAATTACTGAAAAATGAAGTTAAATTATGCAAAACCTTGGTGGTAAGCGCTATATAAAGCAGGGTTTTTCTCTTATTCATTTTATAATTCCTAATGGAGGTTTCAAGCACAATGACAATCATTTAGTGTGTTGAGGTCAAAATAAAGTTGGAGATTAAAGATAAAATTGAGTTCTGGTCATGCGATTGCATTGTGAAAGAAACGGCATGGAATCGATCAGAAAAAATTGATCATTTAGCATATAAGTATTGGTGTGTACTGCACGGTTCTGGAAACTCAAAACGATAAAAAATTTGGCCCAGTCTTGGTCAAGTAATGAGCACTGCACACAGAAAGATGTATGTGGAACTTCACAAACATGTGGCATAAAAATGTGGGCCTCATTTTTAAGCTGTTACTTGTCATATTTAGAATATGAAGGCATTTGAAGAGCCATGCTTTTCAGGGAACATTTTTTCTCTGATGTTCTTCCACACTTGCATAATAAACATTGATAACCCTCACAGATTATTTTTCACCTCTCTCCAGAACTTAATCTTCTTTCTAAATTCCCCAGATTTCCCCCCAATTTTAAGGATTTTATTACATTTCCTGACTCTTCCCTGACTGGAAGAACATAAATTTTCCATGTTTTGGGCCGATTTCCAGGAGAGTTGGAAACCCTGGCGTTCCATAACCAGCTGGGTTTATAGAGTACCGAAGCTGTGACATCATACAAATCAATTTTTAGAATTTCTCAATTTTTTCTTCATTTTCCAAAAGAAATTGAATATGTTAAGTAATGATTGAGATATGACTATCTGAATAAATATATGTCCTATGGGAACTCAGTGTTATAGTGCTCTTGTTCCTAATGTTATGAACCAGAGCACTATAACACTGAATTCCCATAGGACATATACTTATTCAGATGGTCATATCTCAGCCAATACTTAATATATTTAGTTGGTTTTCGACATTCGGACATTATTTTTGATGCTCTTTCAGAAAATGAAGAAAAAAATTGAGAAATTCTAAAAATAGATTTTTGATGACGTCACACTTCACCACTCTATATACAACCACAAAGACAACACTATGGTTACCTTTTGAGGACTGGCGGCAGGTGACTTCTCAGCTTTGCCTTTAGGAGTTTGAGCTTTCTTCTTTGGAGAGGATTTGGGCTTCTCCTCTGCATAGATAAATACATGCACAAACAAGAAAGAGACAATATTGAATATAAGAACATGACAAAGAATATATATATAAAATCATAATTGTGTTGACATTAAAACAAAAACCAGCGTAAATTAATAGCAAACCGTTGCAATTGATTTGATTAGTATGGAAATACAAAGCATAATCAAGCACGGTATTATACCCCCCAAAATAGAATCATAATGTAACGTACTGCGCTCATACTGTTATTCTTCACAGAGATTGATTTTCAATCTAAATTCAGGATTACATCTGAAAACCTAGAGAAGTTATCAGGTTCATTTCTTGATCGTCATCATAGACAACAAGCAATAATTCTAATGATCAACATGATGATTACAACACCATCACATCTTTTCAATTTAGCCTACATCAGGATGCATGTGCATGCCTACTCATTAAATGTCAACAAACATGACAAAATCCAAGGGTTTTATAGCTCAGTCCGTGCTTCTCAACCATTTTAAATTTGAGGCTCACTTTAGCTGTTCAAAAGGTTTTGAAGCGTGAGGACATGCTAAAAATGAAACAATCAGCTGCTTTGGACATATCACTGCTAGCCGGTCTACAAAACAAGGTGTTTATAGACAATATGCTGCATCTTTGTATAAATAGGGGACAGGAAAACCTCTGACAGATGAAGAAGGATCACTTTGCTGCTGATGCCAGAGACTGCAAACGAGAGGTACATGTATATCCATATCATTTGTGACATGGAAAGTGAAAATGGCTGCCGTGAGCTTGTCAGTGAACACACTCAATGTGAAAGAATGTACAAGGGTCATGAGGTGGGTTGTCCAGAAGAGTCACATTAAGTCCTCATGACCCCAAAATCTACTCAATTCATTGGCTGTGCAAGAAACATATATGACCTAAGTTTGGCAGGAATCCATCAATCAGTTCTTGAGATAACGCGATCATGAGCTATTTATGCATACATACTGAGCCCTGTGACCTTTGTCTTCATGACCCCAAAATCTAATCAATTCTTTGGCTTTGCAAGATAGATATATGACCTAAGTTTGGCAGGAATCCATCAATCAGTTCTTGAGATAACGCAATCACAAGGTATTTATGCATACATAATAAGCCCTGTGACCTATGACCTTTGTCCTCATGACCCCAAAATCTAATCAATTTATTGGCTGTGCAAGATACATACATGACCTAAGTTTGGCAGGAATCCATCAATCGGTTCTCGAGATAACGCGATCACAAGAACAGGTCGTATGGACGGACAACCCGAAAACATAAAAAGGTCCTCAATCTCACTTCAAGGGAGCTGTTCATAATTTTACACAAACCACTGCCTCTGAGCGACATCAATCAACATTTTTGTTATGCTCTAACCTTCAACTTCTTCTTCATCTTCCTCATACTCCTCTTCATCTTCCTCATCATCATCGCTCTCATTCTCTTCGACTGGATTGAAGTCTCCATCCCCCTCTTCCTCACCGCCCTCATCTGTAGCTATTTCCATCTTCGATAATGTTTCTGCCTGTACAGCCGCTGTTAAAAGACAAGGAATCATGAGAATCAATGATTTAAACAAATAAAGAGGGTAGAAAGTTTATAAAAAATACTTCAGCACCAGCAAACTTTCCTTCACAGCACTTTAAAATGCATGATGTAATTCTCTATGCTTTCATAATCAATCTATAATGAAAATAAACCTTAAATAAATGCCCGCATAATGGATGATGGTGCTTTGGCAGGAATCAAAGTAACACCAATAGTAGTAGTCTAAAACTAAAGTGTTTCTTTCATCTCTATTTCCCATAGGCTCTGTGCCCAGCTTTCTATTGTTCACCAAAGACTTGGCCTTTGCCAACTCAACATGTTCAATACAAGAGAGTGTCAGTGTATATACCGGAGCGTTCAGTCTTACTGGAGACTAGGTGCAACTTGGCCTCGCAATGCAATAGGGTTTCTCAAGTGGAAATGTCCCTTTCATACTAGAGCAATATAATATAGCTATAATTTTCTTGATTTTTACCAAATTAAACCACTTTTGATTTTCAACATTACTATTTTAGTAACTGTTTTACATAACACATCAAATAAATCTGAATTTGGGTTGTCAAAAAGACGGGATTTATGCAAAAACTGACGCAGGCATTTGGGATCAAGTCAGCTCTCTTGGATAAGTTGACCACAATTTCCACCAAGGTCAAGGTAATTGATATTGGTGCCGAGTTGATCCGGGTCAATGCTGGATATGTACGAGCTGCCCACTTACCCTTTCTCTTCTTCTTGTAAGCCGACAGACTCAAATCATCTGAAATAGAATCATCTTGAGATTTCCTTTTCTTCTCTTGCCCTGCTTTCTTGACACTTTTCTTTGCTGGTTTGAGAGAAAATATGGGTTCAATGATCGATTTCAAATTTTAAAATATGTTGATCCTGCAAAGGCTAGATCTTCCACACAAAAAACATTAATACTCTCCCTCATGGACAATCAAACCTACAGCGACGCAATGATGATAACAGTGACAATGTATCTGATTATTGTATTGCCATTATTGTTATTTTGCTAATTTTTATTAACTTTGGCATTATCTGGTAATTTCTTGATTGTTTTTTTTTGCATATTGGGTGCCAGACATAGGCAGATATGCGCACTTCACAACATCTATTATACTATCATTGTTTTTATTATTAATACATTTACTGCAGTTATATTTGAAACAAGAAAGGAGAAAGAAAGAAAATGTTTTCAAAGAGTCCACTCAAAGATGTCAAGATTGTCAAAATGCCTATTCCTTTCACTGAAGATGGAACTCGATTGTTTCCTTCCTCAAGATGGAAAATTAAAAATTCAAGTTTAATGTCCATACATGCATGCAATGAAAAAACATACTCAACAGACGATATTGTGTGTTGAGTGCAAGAAATGCTTTAACACAATCAACCACATGTTGTGCTAACATTGCATCTAAAAGGACAACAGCCATGGGGACATACAGAGTGAACAAAAAGGGCTAAACCTTTCTTGTCTTCTGCCAGACTTCTTTCCTATTAAACAAGTGCATGGTTTAATGTGTCTGTCACATCATTCTGTGATAGTTTGACCTTTGACCTGTCACACCATTCTGTGATAGTTTGACATTTGACCTCTTACCTGATTCAGGAGTCCATTCTTCCTCTTCGCTGTCGTCATCATCCTCCCCGTCAAACTCATTGATCAGCTTCTGCCAGTTACATGAAGCATCTGACAAAAATATGAAAGAAAATTATAAATAAAATGAATTTCCTGCATGATAACAGGAGAACTTTACAGTGGAGGCAAACTTTTACATTGTTTTTTCTTCCCCACTATTTTTGGTAATGAAGTGAACAAAGACCTTTGACCTGCCCTTCTACAATTGGAAGCAGAAATGTCAGAGAAAAAACAAATAGGATATGTGGTCCTGATTCAGTCGTGCAGACAAGTGTTCTGAAAGTTCTTTGGACTTTGATTGAATGGTTTGATAGTTTGGGTTTACCCGACTGCTAAGAAAGCATGTGAATGATTGTATGCAACCAAGGGACAGACAGCTTTACGCCCTCTCTGAGGCACTCTTAAAGTAATCAGGATTAATACCTGACCAAAGGCCCAGGATCTCCCCTCTTCCGTCCATCTTTGCAACCCATCCCTACATCAGCCGAATTGTGAGCAGAGATATCATTCAGCAAACAAAACTAGGCATTTCTGAAATTTGACAAATATCTGTTCACATTCTTCTGCTGGAAACACAGCAAATTGAGAAATGTATTTGGAGTTCCTGCACTAAAACCCATTTGCTATGCACACAAGATAGGGAGCAACTGGGACCTGTTTCACAAAACTTGTCATCAGTGACAATTGACAGCCTTTGTTATAAGCTACTGAAATCTTTGCTTCTGATTGGTTGTCAGCAGATTTTACACTGATTTTTGTCATTTGTCATTGAAAAAGGGCTTTGTGAAACGGGTCCCAGCCCTTACCTTGTGATGAAGTGCTTTCCATGTCCGAATCGGAATACTCTTCATCATCTTCCTCGTCATCATCCTCCTCTTCGCTGTCTAAGTCCTCTTCTTCATCAGACCCAACCAGCAGACTGTTGGCCTCGGCTACAAGTTCAGGATCCTCCTCCAGGAACGATTCATCGATCACTAGGTACCCCGTCAGATGAATCGTGCCTTGATAACACCAACCATTATAAAAGACAAATTAACTTTGCACTCCATGGAAAGTTGTACACCATACAGGTATTCACATGGTAAAAAGATGTTGTACTGATCATTGTATTTTCACACCAACATGTCAATGAAAATTTAGACAACTTTAAACCCTTCCAATTAAATGATAATGTTGGTTTTTTGTTTCCTTTCCTTCTCACATTCCATCACACAACATTTAGCCTTAGAATAAAAGAAAAGGCAAGTTGTAACATTAATATTTTGGCATAAGGTATAAAAAAAAGTGTTGAGGTATTGAATATGAAAGTTATATTCAAACTGGTAAAATGATGACAACCTATTGCTAAGATAACTGATAGAATTTAGTCTCTCTTTTAAAGCCTATCTGCACTAGTTTGGCCAGGAGGGATTAGACCTCCCTGCATGGTCACTGGCAGGTGGTTATCTCATCACATCAGCTCTCAGTTAACATAAGAAAAAGGGGACCATGGGGGACCAACGGGTACCGCTTAAGCATTGATTGCTATATAGAGGGCGCAGGTAGCTTTAAGTAGTGCAGTGGGGCTTTAAATGAAATGGCATTTCTCTAAACGAGGAGAACAAGCCTTTATACTAACCTTTGCCCTCTGTATAAAAGCTGATTTCTGACCCCTCTGACAGGTTGAGTTCGAGAGTTTGTTGAAGGCAAGGATATGGAATATCATCACCATACTGTAGAGTGCAAAGGAGAAACTCTGCTTTCTCATGGCGTACCAACAGTTGTGTCGTTCCTGTAATGATGTAACGTTATATTTTAAGGGCACAACTGCTTTGACACATACAGTTAACTATTATTCATACCCTTACCAAGTTTTCTAATTTTTAGTATGTGAAAAGTTGATTTGTCCTGATTTATGTTTCTTGAGAATGTGACATTATCAAAGCTTACGTCTAAAAGTATTCAACAAATAAAGGCCCTAATTCCAGCAGTCCACCTTCCATTCTTGAGTTACGAAAACACACACAACAAAATCATAACATTTACAAGGGGTATGAATAATTAAGTTGTCTGTACATGACACATACATGTAGTTAGTTACATAGACAAAGAAAGGGTTTCATGAACAAATTCATACTTTTGTATAATGAAGAGGGCTATGTTTCGTCTAGCCCATCATATTTTCTAAAGTCATATTTCACATTCCTTTCAAGTGGTTAGTTTGTAATTATCTTAGATTAGACAGTTATCAATATGATGATGAAAATGGTGAAGATGGTATTGGTAATGATGATGGTAATGATACTAATGATGACGATGATTATGATTACGCATGATGATAATCAAAAATTGATGATGAAGTGGTGGTGATGAAGATGATTTGAACTTGGAGATCATATTGAGAAGATGTAAATGATTATGGTGATTGAAAATGATGATGATGATGATGATCTTCATCATGGTGATGATGAAGGTAATGAAGGTGATGATGATTGATGGTGCTGAGGATGAAGATGATGGGATGATGGCGAGATAGTGATGAAGGTGATGATGATTACAATGGTGAAAGTGATGATGATGATGATGATGAATAATGGTTGTGGTGCTGACGATGATGATGATGATGATGGTGATGGTGATGGTGATGATGATGATGACGAATTGATGATGATGATTGTTGATGCTTATTGATTGCAGATGGTTGTGGTGCTGAGGATGGAGATGATGATGAAGGTGATGAAAATGATGATGGTGATGAAGTGATGGTGATGATGATGATGATGATGATGATGGTGATGATGATGATGATGAATTGATGGTGGTGGTGCTGAGGATGAAGATGATGATGGTGATGATGATTACAATGGTGATGACAGCAGTAGTGATAGTGATGGTAATGATACTTGGTGATTACTAACCTGACTTTTCTCTGCTTTCAAGCGCTGCCATAGACACATGAAATGACTGATCCACAGTCTGGGAATAGTGCTTCCCTGGCTCTATCGTCAACCCTGCACACATGAAAAAAAAAAAAGGGGGGGGGGGGAGTGGACAAACAAATTTGGTAAGTAAAGGTCAAACCCTACGGTTCCACACCCTCCAGAGTTGAATCATTTGCACATGTCTTCCTCTTACACACAGACAATGCGAAAAAAATACCAAGGTAATTGGTTGGGGTAGTGGTTGGGGTAGTGGTTGGGGTAGTGAGTTTGAGGGTCTTGTATTACCATGGCATTGGTAGATAACTCAGGATAATATAGAGTCGGCAGACTGGTTTGTTATGGTAGACATGTTATTTATTCAACTACGACGGATACCGGATTTTCAGATATCGCATATCGTAACAATTAGTAGTGGCCGGGCCGGCAAATGTCATGCAGGTTACTTACAAGCGATCCTTTCCCTCTTTCTTTAGGTTTTTTTTCTTTTTTGCCAATTGACGGGGAGGGGGATCGGGACTACTTTTTCAGTGCCAATCCTGCAGTTCATTGTCTGCAACGGCAATGCTACCCTTTAATTCTTACCGTAATGTGCTTTCCATGTCCATTTACCATTTTAGGGTGTGTGTGCTCGCAACGAATCGCATAATTTGTAAGACAGCATTTGATCAGCAATACACATAGAGGTCTAGACATGTGGTCAAAAACTTAACATTTAGTACATTACTACAATGGACATATTAAATACATTATTCTTACTATTGACATTTGTCATTTTCATTGGACATTGACACTGCACTGTGACTCTTTCTGCAATTCTGTGAACAACAGCACAATAACAGTATAAACAGTCAGCTCGGTAACACTGCGGCAGACTTTCATGACCATGACCATGTCATGATTTAATTTTAAGTCTGGCTATGACTTTACTTTTAGGTTTTTAGGAAGAAAACATTGATTTAAAACCAGGAGAATGTTTCTACTTACCCCAAAACATCTTTGCAACGGCTGATGTGGTCAGTTTCCCGATAAAATTAGCTGACAATTCACTAGTGGCATAGAGAGTCGTGTGGTTGACAGGAGCTACTTGCGCACGTGGGCTTCCTCGGGGATTTAAATGGGTACAGAACTGATCGCGCGCGAGCGCGGGTAGTTGTGGCCAAACCAAACAGCAGGCGAGCCTAGGCCCTCGCGATGCGATGCGATGGTGCGTATACTGTACATGCATGCATCGAACTTTTTTGCTGATCTTGTCTTGCCCATTCATTTGCCACGTAGAAGTGTCACACACATACAATTCACCGGGAGAATACACTGCTGTAGAGTAAACTAGTTTGATGTTTACAAAGTGTAACTTGTAATATACAGAAATATGGCTTTCGGATTATATACATTACTAGAGGCAGCTTTATTATGCATAAATGCTATTGCCATACTTAACGAAGAGAGATTTCTTAGCAAAGGTGAGCTTCCCCTTTTTTCACTTCTGTTGTTCATGGCTCATGCAGACCCATATATGTGATTTGGTGTCATGTAGGCCTAGTCAATATCAGTATTCCTGCTGACAAATGACATGAACTAATCATCCTATTTTTCAATCTGTTTGTTGTCATTAAATTGTTTTAATATGTGAATTTGTGCATTTAGTGTTCTTGATATACCTAGTTTCCTAACACTGCCTGGTAACTGTATTTTCTTACTTGCAATTGCTGAGCTGAGAGGGTGCGGTGAGACTTTAATTAACATTTGAAAACCTTAGTTTTTTGTTTGTTTTATTATATTGGAAAAAAAACAATATAGATCTACTAGAAAGTGAAATCACCAACTTAGTTAGGTTTTGAAGTAAACTTAAATTCACTAAAAGAACTAAAATATCACATTATCAGAACTGACAGAAGTTCTTCCTAACTAATGACGATAACACTACAGCAGGTAAGGAAGCGAGTTGGCTCAGTCGGTAAAGCGTCTGCCTGTCGAACCAAAGATCCTGGGTTCGACTCCCACCCAGGCTGATGACTGAAGCCTGCGTTGTGTGTTAACGTGCCCCTTCCCTTGTTCATAGATGCAGGTTATGTCAAGTGGAAAACACTCTGTCCCTCGGATAGGACGTTAAATGGAGGCCCCGTGTACAGGAGAGTCACCACCCTTGCACGTTAAGAACCCATTGCACTATTCGTATAAGAGTAGGGGGAAACCCCGGTGTAATGGTCCACCTGCATACCCCAACCAGGCCGAGTATACGGCATCTGCAAGAATCTTCAGTATTGAAGGAGGCAGATTATCTTGAAGAAGAAGAAGATTGAAGAAGAAGAAAAAGAAGGAGGAGGAGGAGGAGGAGGAGAAGAAGAAGTTTTTTTTTAAAGGTAGAGAAGAAGGAGAAATTATGGGAAAAGAAAAGAATAAGGGGAGAGGATAAAGAACAAAGAGGAAAAGTGTGTAAGAAGTTGATGAGGAAGAGGGAAGCAAAAAATGTGAGAATTATAGGGTCTCGGTTGATGAAAGGGGATTTCTTTAACGTATCATGACATATAATCATAATGTATACCTTTTTGCTTCTTCAAATTAAGACATTTGTTTTCTGATCTCCCTTATTTTCAGTTGGATGGGGAGGAGACCAGAGTGTAGGAGGCTTTGGAGAGGAGCCTGGAATGAAAGCTCAGATCATCAACCTCATCCGATCAATACGTCTAGTCATGAGAGGTACAGTAGGCTCAAATATACAGTGGAGTGTTTTTATGGGGGGGGGGGGGGGGGTTGGGGGTGCTCCATTAACCTGTACCCCCTTCTTTAAATTTCAAACTTACATACAGTGTACATGTATACATGTACTTTTAAGTGCATTTAAGATCTCTCATTCTTCCCTCATGTGGAATTTATAATAATATGGGATCCGCTTATTAGGGAAGCAAATTGTGTAGCTCTTTATAAATGCAAGGGAATGGGCATTGTATTAACTACTCTCTGTCTCTGTGGATTGGATTGGAGCTGCCCGTAAATTTGTAATTAATTTACTTTTGTTGTCCCGATAATAGCAATGGTTTAATTCCCCAACTGGTGTAAGCTTTACGGTGGAGAAATGAATGGAATGAATCAATCCTGACTGTATATTTGTTTGCACATTGTCTACATGGAATAACTGGACATACATGTACATCGATATGTGCATGATACAATTTGCTGTAGTTGATACATGTAGTTGTGAACTTGTGTCTCATAAGTAATAAATTAAAATCAGCACTAATAAGATTTAGATTATACATGTACCTTCGAATAATGCCTTTTAATCCTTTTCTTAATTCTATTATGGTAGTTGGAGCTTGTCCCAAAGTTTGTCTTCTGTCAGTTTATTTAGCTCAATATGTATACCACCAATATTTGCAGATAATATTTCTCTCATTTCTATTCTTTGACAGTTCCACTGATCTTCCTCAATGCGGTCACTATAGTGGTAAAGCTAATACTTGGATAGCAGGATTTGATGCTAAACAAAAGACAATGGACATAAAGTAATGCAATAAATACAAGGGTTTAGAAGATTTCTAACGACGTGGAACAAATTTCAGTCCATGCCACATGTATACTGGTCTTATTGGAATACAGCTCGGTCATACCTCGGTCACGTCTATGATATCGACACCAGGCTGACCACAGATGGAACAGAAATTTCATCAGTCTGAATGGCCAAAGAGTTGGTCGGTTTGGAATCGATGCGGAGTTGGTTTGGCAGTGTGACTGAGGTATCAGCGACTACACAGCTTCTATGCTCTGTTCGGCTCTAGGTAGGATGTGATTGGTGAAGAACTGCTTCTCGTGAGCCAATGGCTCCTGATAGATCCGGTTCTAAGCTAGATCCGGTTGTAGGTGGGACATGATTGGTGGAGAACTGCTACTTGTGAGCCAATGGCTCCTGATCTATGGATCAAGTGGGATTGAAGGCCAAAAACAGCGAAGATGTCCAATAGCAATGTCATAATCGACCTTCTTCTATCACACATTGCTGGGTTTGGTTGATTTCCAGTAGAGTGGCCCTTCCCAATGGTGGTCTTATGTTCATACATCCCTATGTTATGACATTCATAATCAGGGATACCAGTGTTTATTCTCTTGCCCAATTTCAGGGGGGGCGTTTCACAAAACTTGTCATCAGTGACAAATGACAGTTTTTGTTATAAGCTACTGAAATCCTTGCTTCTGATTGGTCATCAACAGATTTGTCACAGATTTTTGTCATTTGTCATTGAAAAAAGGCTTTGTGAAACGAGTCCCGGATCTTGTCACCTCTCTGTTTCATGAATTTGCTAGTCAAAGATGGAAATATTGAATTAGACAACCTTTGTAATACATTGTAGACCCAGTGTAGTAGGCCCATGTATGCCAACGGCTCTGCGTTTAGGGCCAGTCTTAATTATAAAAATATCTCCTATACTTCATGTAGAAAGGTATTAGATAAAAGCGTTTCCCACAGATTTATGCTAATAAGTCTTCAGCACTTACTGGTGTGGCGGATCCAATTGTATCTGATTTCTATATAAACTTCAGGGGCCAGTATTCAATTCAATACTTGAATTAAGTTCATAGTTTATATAAGTTTATAGTTATATATAAGTCAAATGGCCTATGTCTTGATCAGATTACATCTCTTTGCAAGCTGACTTTAAGCCAAAATGCTTTGCTGATGGCCCTTCTTAAGTTAGACAGCCAAACCAAAATTTATGCGCAGTAAATTTGTTTTAAATGTGCGCTTATTATTTATTTTGTTTTCCTTGATACCTTAAAGCTTATCAATGATTTACATTTGACTTATGTTCTCATAATTTTTAGTCTGTTCATGCCTTGGTTTCATAATTCTAATTTATAAGCAAAACCACTACATATCATCTGTTCAGAGTCAGAAAGGCATTAACTCTGTGTTTAAATAAAGCACATGATGTAACAACCTTCTGGCTCCAAACAGACGATATGTGGTACAGGTATTTGAAATGGTGTAAAATAATGGAATTACAATGGTACTATCATTTCAGTTTTTATTTTTAAGAAAATGTGCCTGTGACGAAGTACTACTAACATGTTTATTTTACATGTATCTGTTTTGTATCGTTGATTGTATTTCCGCTTATCTTCAACATTTCTTGTGTTTAAAATCGCTTCAAGCTCCAACTACGGACACCTACATGTTCATGTATATCTTTCTTAATATTAACTATTTTAAATCCAATTAACCCAAGATGAGGTATGTCTTCAATGTTGTTAACATTACAGTGTAAATGCTGATAGTACAATAACTTGTAAATAAAAATACTGAAAGATATTTACAGCATTATGAATTTTTTTTTTTTTTTAGATGTTTTGTGTAATTCCTATGATAAGAAATAGTACCTCTCTCTCTCTCTCTCTCTGTCTATCTCTGTTTGTCTGTCTCTCTTTCACTGTCTATCTCTCTCTCTCTCTCTCTCTGTCACTGTCTATCTCTCTCTCTCTCTCTTTCACTGTCTATCTCTCTCTCTTTCACTGTCCATCTCTCTCTTTCACTGTCTCTGAGTCTCTCTCTCCTGTCTAGCTCTATTACTCTCCAACACCACCCTTCTCTTAATTGACGATCATTGATGGGACACTTAATGACAATTTTCTTTTTAAACTATATCAAATGTGTAAAATGCCCAGCATGAGGGTTATATGCCCAACTCATTGATATTTAGCCAAGTTTGTAGTAAAATGAGTTCATATCACTTGACAAAACATACAGAAAAATAGAGAACAAAAGTTGATTGGGGAATGGACACATACTCTCCCTCATTATTTAGAGAGCAAGATTATAAAACGGTTTCCATTTTATATAACTACAAAATCAAACGGAAGACCATGGCAATAGGAATCTATCAAAAAGTTCAAATGTGTTACTTTATTATAACGAGAAAATATAACCATGCCTTCTAGTACATGTAAATTGCTAGGAGAACACTTTCACACGGCACCCTGCCCCATGTTCTAACCCCCCCCCCCCCCCCCCCCCCCTCCACTCGGTATTATTTAGGGTACAGGTATGCTTGTTCCCTCCCTTTTGAACGCACCCCCCTACATTTGTATCTCCAGTGTGAAAGTCAATATGGGCTGGACTTTGTCAGGCAAAAAAGTACTCCTTTACCAGAGATTTTGGAACACGATTGCGGTCCCTCCGACCTTGGAGTGAGGGGAGGGGGCCTGGGTTCTAACCCTGTCCTGTTTTTTCCTATCCATATGACGGAAGCCTGCTAAGAATGGCAAGATGATTTTCACAAGCACATTCAGATACTCCATGTTAATATACTGCTTTAGTGCATCTCCCAGCGAACTTGACACATGTCACACAATACTCCTGTAATACACACATAAACTGAAATATGTTATTAGCACATGTAATTTATTGCAATTTAAGATGACACAAAGAAAATGTTTTTATAATTTCTTTATAATTCTGTGCATATATTCATTCTGTTTTTCTATTTCATACATATTCAGATTTAGCGTATCAGTCTATCTACGTAATCATTCACAGCTTATATCCAAAAACATTCTTCTTCAATTTAGCTTTGCAGAGAATATACCACAATGGAACATTACTCATGCATATACCCTGGTACTTGAAACCTTCTGTCAAACATGAACATAAAATACATGCTCTTTATGGAGGCCATTATTTAGTCTTCAAAACATTTCAAATGTCTTATCTTTTTATCAACAAATGTGACCCGCTATGGCAAAACCTGTGCTGTAATAATAATATTCTGTTTTTATATAGCGCTCAATACATCGATCCAACGATGTGCCTACGGTAAGCGCTTTACAGATATATTATTAGGAGCATCCAAAATCGAAATTCAGTGGTCATAAACACAAAACTTATGAAGTTCAAACTTTAAAATATTACCCTATGTACCAATATATACTGGAGTGCAAGTCAATGAAAAATAAATAAAAAAATGAATATGAGTAATATTACTTTAGTACAGGTATTGAATATTCGTTAATGGTGAATACTTTTTTGTTAAACACATAAAATAAATAATCAAGTTAATAAAAATTCTCACTGATTAAATAACTCCCAAATTGATTCTTTTTTTTCTTCATTCCAATACACTCAATGACCAGATAAAACATTATTATAATCATAAAAGTCTTACATGTATACTCACATACACTTAATTCAAATCTTTTTTATTTTAAAGAACTTGAATATCATAACTTTATGGTATATTTGTGCAGGAATGCTATAAGCACACAAGAATTCAAAATGTGTAAGATGAAGGACAGGCACACAGTTATTTCCTTTTACTGCCCATGTCTTTGTAAAATGACCTATAACCTAATAATGTCTAGATTGTACATGTATGTGTACATTGTATACATGCATAATGTACTTCATATACATGGTGATTCAATATTGTACGATACTGTCAAATGTGCAACATGCAAAATATCCAAATTGCATACAAATTAAAATAAGACTTATTGTACGTATAAACAATGATTTCAAATAGAGTCATGTTTCTAACTTTCTGTGAATTGACATCAGTACATGTATATCATATGGTAAACTCCAATAACTATTACAAGTTTAACAAAAATTATAAGTTATAGATGCACATTTACGTGGTGTAGGCCTATCCACTTCCCATGTGCGAGCACAAACAGACGATTGAATCTGTGGAATATTTGACAAAAGGAGAGAGAAATATAGACCTATTTATATGCAAATGCGTAAGATTCAAATTACGGGAATAAGGTAAGACAGTCCAACATGCTTTTAATAGCAACCACCTGTACAGAAAGACCACCTGGCTATCATTTCCACGTGTGTTCGAGGAAAAGATCACCTATCCATTAAGATCGCATCTTTTATCTCCCGGCTGCGGTCTTTCTACACAGGTTTCGCTGTAATTTATCATTGAACATGGATTTTTAGAAGAATCACTGAAGATGCTGTGTAGAGTTGAAAGGTCAACGTTTACAGGTCACTGAAGGGAAAGGTCAATGTTTACAGGTCACTGGAGGTGTCACTACGGATGTCGAAGTCGTACTCATCGGACCCTGCTACGCAGTCGAACTCGATGGAATCGATGTCGACGTCGGGAACCTGAAGGTGAAAATTAGAAAGGACCAAGACTGCTTGAAAAAGAGTAGGATTTAATGGTTGATACTTGATAATGCATTTCCTTTTTTTAATGGAACGTACATGTATGTTCTTGATATTATTTTCTCCAAATGAGAGCATGTATAATGAAGATTTAGAGCATGGCATTTAGTCATATGAAAGGGGGACGTGGTTTGAGGAAAACTAGAGTTATAATGAGATTAAAGTACAAATCTGAAGGGGGAAAATGCTGCAATGTATGCAAATTTTTGAAAATGTGCCCAAAAAATGAGCGTGAGCAATGAAGACCTTCCTACTCATAGTCCTGGGGCCCGTTTCATAAAACTTGTTAGGTATCTATGACAACTGCTTAGTTTCTATGACAAATTTGCTCTCAGCCAATCAGATGCCACGATTTCAGTAGCTTATAACAGTAGCTTGTAACTTGTTATTGCTATCAAGTTTTATGAAACAGGGCCCAGAAGTTAGTGTTGAAATGGAAGGAATATGATATAAAGAGAATGGAGAGGTGTGGGAAATAGAGAGACAGAGAAAGAGAAAGATCTCCAGATTTCAGAAAAACAAAAATGATTCACAGGATTTGGGAAGGGGAAGGGGAGGATTAACATAAAGCATTTCACTCGCTCACTCTTCACAGCATCATATGGAGTTTGTATGACCCAGTAGATAATTTTGTTTATCAAATTATTTATTTTTATAAATATTTTCTCTTTTAAGATTTGAAGTACATGAATAGAAAGCTGTCAAGACTGACAACATCAAATTGTACAAGTATGATACAGTATATTCATGTAGGAAAAAATATTCATCGCAGGATTATAATAATGTACATATGGCGGTGAACTAGTTATACGGTGTGTGTTAGAAAGTGAAATCCTTACTAACTATTGCAGAGCATGTGTGTTGCGATGAATGAATGCATGCATGACAGTAATATTTTGGCAATGGTATTTATGGTGAGCAAATGTTCAGGTGAAAATGAAAGTACCTAACAGGTTGTTGTATAATGAAGTCTAGAATTTCAACCATTTTGAAACACACAAGGACCAGCTTCGCACCGAATTCACATTCACAGATTTATACAATTTTGCTTATTTTTTCTAAAAGAGATTTATCAGATTGATCCCCTCTCAAATGAAGGTTCAGACTCTATAAAAATCTTTTCTCCAACACTATAATATCACACCATTTTAAATTTTGCGTTCCTTTTATGTGAATTAATAATTCATTCCTGTTGTACAGCCTCATGTTGAACTGTAGGAGGGTATCTACATGTATCTGTTATCAATTCTAACTTTCATTCTCTCTATCCGAGAAGCATCATTCACACAATTTTCACACACACATTCATTCCAAGTATACAGTAACTGTTTCAGAGAACTTATGTTGATATCAGAACACACACAGAATCTAATCACGTTTTGCAGCACTAAACAAAACACAATATAAATGTGCAGGATAAGAAAAGGATGATGCACACACAAAAATTGCCCAAAAGAAAACAGAGCTTTGAAAATCCAGTTTTAACTATTCGGCTAGCAGATATTAAATATCATATCTTCAGGGGAAGGAAAGTACTATGTCAACACAAAATGTAATTCCTTAAATTTGAGCAAATCCTATTTGGTTCCGATGTATATTTTTATTTTTTTTAAAGGGTAGAAATTAACATTTTCATTATAATTTATTGATTTCAAAATTAATTTCAAAAGATATAATATTAACTACCACAATTTTCTTTTGAAAATGTTTGAAATGTGAAAATTGTTTTATTTGTGTCTCTTTTGCAACTCTATGTTACTGAAACATTAATATTTTTAATGATGATATTTAAAATCTTTACTTTTCATCACTTTTATTGATTTGTTTGTGCAAGTTTCTCACAATTTTTTCTCTCTCAACTCCATATTTTTTTTTTTTATAGATAATCACTTTATAGTCAGGGTAAAATATTCCAAATACAGTTTACATGCACAGGTATGTGGTTCAATAGCTAAATAAATGACAAAGCAGAAGAATTAAAGTATAATGATGTCTTTATTATTAAGTATCACAGCAGAGTTTTAAAACATACTGTGGCAAATATTTAAAACAAATTAATTATGACCAAAGATCAATTACACAGGATATTACAGCACTTTAATAGAATCATTGCAATGAGCATTCAGAGCAGAGTAAAAAATAATTAAGGCAATTCAAGAACAAAAATATCCCTAAACTACAAACTCGGCCAATGCAAAAAAGCTTAGTATAAACAATTTTTGATTTTTAGGATCATTGATAGCATTCTATAAAATGAGAAGATGCATGAGATAGCCAAATTGTTGTTTGAAAAGAAAATTTAATCTGTATTTTTGTTGTTTTTTTCTTTTTAAAAAGGTAATTTCAATTTCAAATCATTTGTTTATAGCAGCATAAAGTTAGAAAACACACATCAAACATACTTCAATGGACAAGAATAAAAAGGAAAAAATCAAAGAAGAAAACTCAAACCAGCAAGGCAGCATTAAGATATTGTTTTTGATGGACGTATTGTATTTTACTCAACCTCGTTATCAATAATAATGAAATAGACCTTTTACAAATATAAATACTTTGAAGCTTGTAATATAATTCTCTATTCCATAGAAGTTAAACTAAATACTACATTTTTGTGGACATGTGCTTTATCTATGCATGCATAAGACACTAAAAATAGCTTCAGAAAATGAACGGCATAAATACATGTGATAATGGCAGCAAATGGTACATAATAGAATTAGATCAGATTTATATCATACATGTATCTTTAACAACAACAAAAAACAAAAAGTGCACTTCTTGTACATGTGTGATAAAATAATAATAAACAATTACCCTTCTGAACTATCTTCATATTTTCTGCAATATTTTCTTGATAAAATTTAGAATTTATGGTATATTGTAGTGTAGAAGGATTTACTTATACTTTACCGCCACTTTTTTTTTTCATTAAATTTATAGTCACAAAAGATTTTGTTCTGCTCTTTGTACGCATTTCTCGAATTCAATCTAAACAAACTTTGTAAAGTCTAACTATTTGTAAAACGTCCTTTACTACAGGTGTACAGGTAAGCAAATACAAAATTTTCTCTATTTTATTTCAATAATCTTACCATGCAAGTCCAATTCAAGTATTTAACAAAACAAAAAATATTATATAGTAATGCAGCATAAAATATTATGAGAATGACCGATATTTCATTCTTTTATTTCATTTATCGATATCAACAACACACCATGTAAATTCTGTATTTTAAATAAAATCTTTGAAAGCAAAAAAATCATTAACGTGCAGCAATAACTCTTTATTTCATTTAAAACTCCTTTATTTCAGTTATTTTTAAAAAAATCAGAAAGCAAGTTCTATATTCTAATTATCTAGTAGATCTAGTAAATCAAACCTCATTTAGAAAACACATACATCAATCTATTTCAGTTTTATATGCTTTTGCTTGCAGAAAAAACATGTGTAGATGTGGCTACTTCTTTTTTTACTTGAGCTTTCAGTAATCATGTAAAGATCATGAAGGTATGAATTATGACAAAAAACTTCTACTTGTACTGCAAATTCAAACATAAAAATCGCCATAAAGTCCTTTCATATTTCATCCACATCGGCATAAAATATTATTGTCAGTCCCAGGACTAAGCATATTAATGTACATAGAAAATGATTTAAGTCTTCAAGCATTTTCTTAGAATTTAACTCTATTTTCCACTTTCAAGCGAAAATAAAAGGTAAGTTTTGAGAGTTCATGATGATAGAATTATTATGAGAATGATGAATCCAGTCATTGATCAGTCTGTGGTGGACATAGCTCTTGAGTGCGCGATGGCAGGATGACGGCAATGATGTGAGGAGGAGGAGGCAGGGAGGGGTAAAGATACCGATGAAGATGCGGTGAAATCGAGGCGTGAACGGCTCGTAGTGGTGTGATCTGGACCCGTCACCTTGATGCGAATGTGAAGGGAGGTGGTGATGTGAATGGACTTGACTAGTACACGGAGGGAGCGCTGGAGCTCCTTGAGCGGCCCCGCCCCAATCAACCTCGCCTCCAGGGCGGCTTGTCTCCACACATCCCTGGTATCATATGGGTGCATGAGGAGCTTATCACAGTTCAAAGTGCCTACATGAGAGGGGTGCGGCTTTATTCCCTTCAAGCTGGGCGGGGGGCGGGAGAGGGGGGGTCATGAGGGGGACTCCATGCCATACCTGATGCCACGCCCTGCAGCAGGTCTACAATGGCTACCGGTAGTCATTGGGACAGGGTGCCATTTTTGGAGTAGGATTGGTCCCCTAGGGGCGATGATGGGGTGCTTTCAGCAGCGACATGCCCATTGGACGTGAGCTTGGAAGAAGAAGAAGAAGTGTCTAAGTATTGTCTCACCTGATGCGGCACCTGAGGATGGTTGAAAGAATCAAGGATGGCAAGGGTTGATTGTTGATACAGAGTTACAAAGCTGGCTCTGAGTGTCACCAGACTGTATCAGGACGGAGTCACACATAACCCCTTTTCACCTCCCAATATTATCAATATACCCCAAGCATTAGTTCATTAGTCAATCTCACCATCACTCTATCACAACATACATCTACAATCTGTATCATTCTCGCCCTCTTTCTCTATTTTCATTCTTCTCTCTAACTTTCTACAATTTCTCTCGGAATCATTCACTTTAATGTCTTTATCACAATCATCTCTCCCTCTCCTTTCCCCTTAACTTCTCCTGTAATGCTACAAGCACACACATGGACATGTTTCAGTCTATTGGACATTGTAATCTGTGTTTCATTGCAATTTATGTAAAGTGCCCTGTCTGTATTACATGGATATTGAAGTAAAAGATACAATTAAACATGTCTGTGATGTGAATTGTCTAGGATCAATTGTCATAAATATTTCATAATCATCATTCTACCTGGGTAGATACCGGTACTCAAATATTGAACATGTTTCCTGTTGTGTTTACTGGAAATTCAAGATGTCTACGTGACAGATAATAAATTAATTTTGTCTGCCACAAAGCCTTCATTCTCCCCTTTTCTTTCCATATAGCTGAATGTATCCATATTTTTATGTAAATCTATCCCCAAATTCACAATATACAATGAATAGCTTCAATTATTTGTCTAGTTCTCAACAATGTCACCTTCACAAATTCATGTCATAAACTTCCCCATCCCATAATATGTACAATCATATGTCCTTTGTTTATTTCATGCTTATATTTTTGAAATAAGAGAATTGCTGGCTTGCAACAAATCATCTTTCTGAGACTGAAGTAACTTCCCTTTATTTGGAATTTATCATTACCATCAACTTATCATGTTCCTTCTTGTTCAAATATATGAAACAAAATTTGTCTCTTTCAGCTGACCTTAATGAAATGATGGGTCAAAATTGGGGGGACTTTTACTAATTTATGGAGAAATGTAAATTAATAGTTGGGTTTGATAAAATGATATGATATCAAGGCAAATGCTCTTGATTCAATGCCAAGACCTTGCTGATAATGGCACAGTCAAACTAGTCAACGTCAGCAATCTTGTGATACAATAATGCTTTTGAACTTTGACCACAATCAGGTGACTTTCAAGTGACTTTCATGATTGTTGCTGATGAGTCAACAACAAGGTTGTGAAATTGTCATTCAAGTTTGATCAGCTGATTGCAATGCTGTTTCACAATGTAACAGGGCTGATAGTCTGTTCACACTCAACAATATTTATACAAAACTTGTAAAAAAGGTTACTTTAAAATCACAATCATAAGCATGTATATTCAAACTGGGTGTGGGGGGGGGGGGTTGACTTTCGGGGACTACTTTGGTGTGTTTTTTTAGATGGGATTTCATTTCGTTCATAACCCATTGACGATGGTTCTCCATATTTATGTGCTACATCTGTGTAATTATTCCCCTCTGTTACTCAACTAAAATTGTTTATCTTAAGTGATATTTACGTGCAAAAAGCCTTACATTTGTGAACATACATGTATGCTCAATTGAATTTATCCTTGAATATTTAAAGACATTGCCTTGACTGTTTTTGGTTGCTGCCTATCCGCATTTCGGATACATATTTCTAAATCTTTTATGATGTTGCTGTGTGACGTTGCTCTTTTGTTGTATCGCTTTTGTATTTTGAGTTTTTGACACTGTTTTATTATATTGTGAATATCTGATTGCTTTGTAAAACATACAATATAAACCTTGAGCTGCATGTCATGTTGATTTCTTAATAAACCAATTCAATACAAAAATATATTTAATAAAAACATCTTGCTAAGAATCACGGTATGGCAGATGGGACATTTACATGTACATGTGAAAAAGGGTATACTAAAAAGAAACATCCTAAAAAGAAATTCGATTTGAAGAGGTCAGTTGGCCTTGTATGCTCACTATAAGCCCCGCCCAGTTATATGGTTTGCATACATGTATGATACGATGTTCAGATGAGAACAGGGACCCATTTCACAAAGCCTTTTTTCAATGACAAATGACAAAAATCAGTGACAAATCTGCTGATAACCAATCAGAAGCAAGGATTTCAGTAGCTTATAACAACAACTGTCATTTATCACTGATGTCAAGTTTTGTGAAACACCCCCAGGACCTGATTCTTTATCAAGTTTCTGTTCAAAATTATGCTCAAACACTTGTTTTACTATCAAATGTACTGCTTCATTGTAGTTGACATTTTACTATATGACTTTCAGCCTCAAAATATCAAACTACTCATTGTTTACATGTAGCTAAATGGTTTTTGTATACTTATACAATGAATTTTGTTTGTCTGAACTGGGGGATAAAACTATAGGGCCTTATCATGTGAGATAGACAGAATAAACACTGGAACCAACACATATCATCTTGCACCAGAGCTTGACAATGGATGCTGATGCACTCATATTTCAAAGATGTCATACCGAGGTCTTTGAAAGGTTCATGGGAAAAGTCAGACAAACAGGTTCTTTATCACTATTGAAACTTTGTGCTCTAGGGGATTTTTATTTTATTTTAAGTAACGATTGCTTCCAGACTACAAACTTAACAACACTATCGAGGACAAAATCTTTGGCAGAAATAATCATGATAAATTCAAGACAAATACGAGTTATCACTGGTGAAATCTTGCATTCAGGGAGAACTTTTATAACTCATTGCTTCAAAACACAACTACACACTCAACAGAACGCACTACAAGGAGTTATCAAAGACAAGTCCTGTCTTACAATTAAGCCTGTATATAAAGCGAACAAGGAGAATTTACAGACTTTAAGTAGATAACATGGATTTTGTTAGGTTTTTTTAAAACTAGGGTCTGGGGCTAATAGTGCTTTGTAGAAATTAAGCAGCATAACATTTGCGACACACAAGCTCACATAACCACCCATCACACAGTCACTGCAAAGAACTGAAAGAAGCAAAAGCAAGCTAAAAAGCTAAATTAAGAAGCTTGTCCAACTATGAAACTACAAGATATAAAAACAAATTATCGGAGCATGTTTATATATACTGATGAGACTATTAAAAGATGAAATGATAAACGTACATTGAATAAAAGAATACCACATGCATACTGATGTATAAGAAATAAACCCCATTATTCCAGTTGCAGAAATATATAATAATATATACATGTAATATATTATGCCCTTTATTGATGAGACTAAATATGGGAGGTTTAGTTAAAATAAAGTTTTAGTTGTTTGCCCCCCCCCCCCCCCCCTCTTTGTTGTTCTAGAGAAATTTAGGGTTTGGAAGGAGTAAATGATTATATTAGAATACTATTAAAAGGCTGATTGTTAAAACAGGCCCTCTCTTTTGGCAATCAAAATCTGACGTTAAAAATGACATATTTATTGGGATGTTTGGAACCTTCATCAATCTGTTTCTCTGATTTTCACTGTTCTTTCAGAGCAATTTGCTATCAAGGTTGAATTTCCATTTTAAGTCTTTGATAGATTTTGGAGAACATTAAGCAGTCACAATTCCCCCCTTTTTTTGGGTGGGAGTGGGGGGGGGGGGGGGATTTGAGGGATCAATAAATGAATACATGTATGACCAATGAGGAATATGATAATACCATATGATAACTGTGATAGACAATACTAAAACCACCAAGGTGAAGGCTCGTTCACATATAGGCTTACTGGGCCATATGTGAACGAGACTTTCGTGATAGGAACTGGGACTCACCAGCCACTGAAGAGGTGTGGAGGAGACCAAGAAGTCGGCTACAGACAAGGAGATGTTGGACATCTTATCCAACTGTTGCTTAGCGGTGACAAGGACGTTGGCCGGCAGATCTCGGATTGTCTGAGCCTGTAAAAAAAACAATCATGAGTTTTCTATTTATAGAAGTAATGTATTTTGTGTGAAATATAGAGATCCTTTATGATCAAACAATAAAATAAATCAAGCATTATAATGATATCCCTATATTTGTATGCTTTTACTCTGTTTATTTTAGGAATTCTCAATTGAATAAATTATAGCTTCTTTTTTAAATATATGTGTTTCAAACAATACTGGATATGTAAAATACCAATAGGGTTTTGACAAAAAGAAGGGGGGGGAAATGTATCTCTTTTTATATATAATACTATTTAGCATGTTACTGGGTATTGAAACTGACTTTCAAACATATTTCTTCTTCTGGTTTTAATAGATCTGCCTGTGAAACAAACAAGAACAAAACTGAATGAAGACTATTTGTAATGTGCAATTAAAGTGTACATAAGATACATACCTGAAGCCCTTATCATCAACTACTAAAAGAATACTATAAGAATTCTTATCACATCATCATTCACGATAAAGAAAGGAGCAAGGTTAGCTGGAAGACTAACTTGAAAACAAAAGATAAATGCAGCAGACTAAAACAAAACATGCTAACAATTTGACATGGATTGTCAGAAATATTAGCAATATTTAACATATCTGAGGGGGAGGACTAGGCGACTGGTATATATATATATCAAATAATAAAGGAAATGGACAGATGCAAGAGAAAATGGAAGTAACATACTTCTTATGTTTCACAGAGAGGCAGGGAAGAAACATGAGTTTTGCACTTGACTATGAAATGCATGAAGAAAGCAATGCATCAGATGAAATAAATACAAGTATGTAAATAAGTAATGCATGTATGCTTTGAGTTCAGAATGGAAATGTTTTAATTCTATGTTTAACACAAATTATAGAGTAAATGATCATTGAAGCGAGACCAAATTTCTTCTCGACAGCCTAATCTTGAACGTGACTGGAACTGGAGTAAGAGAAAGTGAATGCGTTGACAATTATTAAGCTGTCTACTTCGAATAATGATTGGTTAGCATATCAATTCCCCCTTACCTCTTCGAGCGAATGATAGAGGGCATCGGCAAGCTCGCGGCCTTCCTCCACCTTGGTTCGTAGGCTCCCGGGGAGGAGACGAACACAGCCAGCGATGTTGACGCTCAGGATTCGAAGACGACCGGCGAGGTTACGAGCGATGGCTAAGGTCTTCTGCTCTCCATTCTAAGTGAGGAAATGAATAGTCAATATTTATAGAGGTGTCGTGGTCTAGTGGATACATCGCCTGACTGTCGATCGCAAGGTCCGCGGTTCAAGTCCCGCCGCGGCACTAATGTCCTTTGGCAAGACATTGATCTACATTCAACCCAGGTGATGTAAATGGGTACCTGGTACGAATTAATTCCTTGAAATGCTGGAGCGCTGTTTAAACGGCTGCTAGGCTAAAGCCAGGGTAATAATAAATGTGCCTCGGAATAGAATTATCTAGATAGATGGCGCTATAGAAATGCCTATTATTATTATTATTATTATCAAAAAGAAGGATTTTCTGAGTTTACTTTCATCATCTCTGTGTTTTCATTTGGTAAAAGTTTGTTTTTCTTATTCTTGGATCAACTTATTGTTCTTTAATAATGATCCACCTTTTAAAATATACTAACAAATTTCAGTAAACCTTCCATTCATTCCTCTTCCCTTCCATTACTCCCATCCTATTCATTCCAACCGTATCAAGATGTCAATTGATTAATCCCTAAATTACTTCACATTACACCTTAAAAATTTGATAATTTCAACAATTTCAAAAATTCTGCACTGAAATTGGCAATACCCAAAAGTTTTTATCTATACATATGCAAATTTGCTACACAGTGCACTAAACCAACTTGACGAGATGAAGGATTCAAGCTTACAGTAGCTTCGACCTCGTTCTTGGCTTCTCCCTTGGTCACCTCGTCTCCTTCCTCCAACGTCCAGTCATCCCAAGTCTTGGACAGGGTGTGATGGGTGGACTCCACACGGGACTGGACAGCCTTGTTCGCCGAGTCGATGTTTGTACGAGCATACTCCATCTAATCAACAAATGAGGTTGAAATATGGGAATTACATTTAATTCTTTGACTCAGATTTTATAATCATAATGTAAAGAAAGGAACATAGTTTTGTTTTGTGTAAGCATTTGATAGATAACACATTAAATACAACGCCCTATATATTCTCTGATCTAGTGCATGATGAGAAAGGAATCACATTTCAAATGTATCTGAACACACTGCACATCAAATTATGAAGGAATGATTATTTGTAATACATTTTAAAATATGCACATTGTAAAATTGAGCTTGCAATAAAAGATAACAAACTGCATTATGCACAAATCATTACAAGCATTGATAATCAAATCCAAACTAAGATATGAAATCATACCATATTTCAGAATTTCAGGGCCCTGACTCACAAGGAGTTACGGTCGTTCCAAATCAATCGCAAATTTGCAGTCTCCTATCTCTTATGTACATAGTTGCGATTGATATTAAATTACAGTAAATCTCAGTGTTTTGAAGACAATTTTTTTTTTTTTTTTTAAATTTAGGAAAAAAAAATTCTGAAAAAAAAGGCCAATTTTGGCTTTTTGTTAACCAGATCAGATTGGCTCTCATTTCAATGTACGAAAATACTTTCATTTTATTACGAGGCACAGTTTAAGTGCTTGTGAACTCAGTTAGACCTAGTAACAATGTTGTTTTTAAAAACTAAAGATGACAGAAAATTTTTCCTCCGAGTCCAAACAGAAATATGGACAGGCTAGTTTTCGTGAGTGAGTGAGCTGCATGATACAGGTGAGTGAGCTGAAGACACGGGAGAGCTTCGGCTGGCAAAGTGCTTTGTGAAGCGGCATAATTTATCGTGACTGAAAAAAAAAAAAAAAAAAAAACTCTCTTCCCTTCAAATTAGGAACGTAGTTTAACTTCAAATAGTAGATCCTATTTTTTATTTGCATTTTGTGATACATGTTGAGACACAGAGATTTTCGAAAACCACTAAGAAGTAGCATTTTGAGGACTCAAAATATCCTGTACCTGTGTATAAGGCGCACCCCCGACTTTTGATTTTTGCCAACGGAAAAAAAATGCGCCTTTTACACAGAGATTTACGGTAGTTGCGATCAATATCAACTATTTGTAAGACAGTGCCCTGATGTTACAATTTTCTCAATTCAATCTAAGAGTCCAAGTATCTACAGAAATTGTACATTTCCTCTGACTCACCAGGTCCACGGTGTAGTGCAGCCGTTGGAGCGTCTCCTGGCTGCGCTTCTGAGCGTAGCGGACGTTACGCATAGCCTTGTTGACGACACGACGTCGGACCTTGTTGGAGACACGGCTTGCGCGCTGGACGGTGGCCTCGAGGGGCTTGTCCTGAGGGATATGGTCTTCACCTTCCACTCCTGCAGCGGCCAGAGCCTGATCAGGGACCTGTATCTCACCGTTGGTAGAGTCTGCAAGAGGAGCAGAAGAAGGTTTGGCTTCACTGGAGACAGGATTTGACCACCAAAAAGGGTTTTACAGTCAAACCTGCTTTAGTGACCACCTGTCTGTACAAAGACCATCCGTCTACAAGGACCACATTTTTTGTTTACCTTGAAAATTGTTTCTCATTGAAACATGTACTAAAGGAACCCGTCTACAAAGACCACTTTTTGTGTTTCCCTTGGGCGGTCGCTAAAGACAGGTTTGACTGTACTTCACTGGAGACAGGATTTGACCACCAAAAAGGGTTTTGTAACACCACACACAGGCAACAAGTGCTCCATGGTCAAGCACTTATACACCTATCAACTTCTAAACTTCAACCTGGGCCCCATTTCACAAAACTTGTCATCAGTGACAAATGACAGTTTATGTTAATAAGCTACTGAAATCCTTGCTTCTGATTGGTTATCAGCAGATTTGTCATTGATTTTTGTCACTTGTCATTGAAAATAGGCTTTGTGAAACACTCTCCTGGACCAAACATTGTACACAACTCTATAAACCTAATCACTAAATATAATCAAATGGAAGCCCTCACCTTAACCGTACATAGTTGATTAAAAATCTAAAGGACTAAAGATCTAAAGGACACTTGCTTGTACATTATATGAAGTCGGAATCTAAGTCCATTCTCAGGAAACTAAAGTGAAACACAATTAAACTAACAGATGAGAATAAAAGTGAAACTAAAAGTGAAATTCAATGATTGTGAAAAGGAAATGAAAGTTAAGATACGATAGAGTAATCATAATGCTGCTTTTCTATTATTTCTAATATAGACTATGGGGAAATCGACAACCAATACCCCAAAACCACATGCTACAGGAAAAGCAACATAATGACTATTACTATCTACTGAGCATTAGGCAAGCTGGGGAATTGTTTTTTTTTCATTTACATTGCTTTCTTACCATTATAAATCCATTCCACGATCACGCTTTCAAAATGCACTAGACCAGGTCCCGACACTATCACCTGCTTTGTGTTCGGTGCAAACAGACCCCAATAAATTACTTCGAACCACCATACAAAAAATAAAGTGTTGAATCCCAAGTCTACCGGTGTACAAGCATTGATTGATTTCCTTCTTGATTACTTACTGTTTTCGGCGGGAAGGTAATAGTCGACGGCAAACTCAGAGAGCAGAAGAGCGGTGTCCACGCTGGTGGTCAGTGCCATCCCCAGTCTGGTCAGCAGGAGGTTGTTGATCCTGTCTGAACTGGCCTTCTTGGTGTTCTCAATCATCTTCTTGGTGCCATCCTGGAGAACAGTCATCATCTGGGAGTTGTTATTAAAGGGATCGTTTAACAATGTTAAATCTGAGATGCATGGCCCTACGTGTTATCAGTGTCTGTGATATGGTGTAATATTGAAGCCCTAAAAAAATTGCGCTTCAAAGGATCAAGAAGTGCCTCAAAAAAGTAAAAACCTTTGAGTGACCAGTTTTACCATACTAGTTTTTCCCAATAGACTGTAGTGTTATGAAAAACGTTTGGCAAATGCAAAATTTGATTTAGATTTTCAATCTTAAATATCTTGATAATCAGACAGGTGATAGGATTGTAAAAGTCATGGGGTTCCTGACAGACCTAAAGGTTTATGATTATCATTGCAGCATGAGCTAAATCAAGGATTTTTTTAAAGGATCTAAGACAAAGTTACCAGATCCCTTTAAAAGCAAGGGTATTCATAGAGTTGCTCATCTGTGTGTGGTCAATCACATCCATAGCCTCCCTATCTGATTTTGCTCAAACTTTTACTGATCTGGGGAGCGTTTCAAAAAGACTAGGATCGACTTTAAGTTGGACTTAACTATGGCAGGCCATTCATGCCACTTATTGCTCTCACCAATATGATCTTTAGATAATAGTTTTTCCTTCAATAATGAACTATCAAAAAACGTAAATTCTGTAGATTTGTGGCCTTGATGTGTAAGTCCCTTGAGAGACCAATGCCAGTAAATGGTGAGAGAAAACAGTGGCATAGATGGCCTGCCATAGTTAAGTCCAACTTAAATCGATCTTAGTCTTTGTGAAACGCCCCCCAGTTTCTCAAATTCTTCTGCCTACAGTGAAATCAACTTGATTCCAGCATGAACTTTCCCTATTGACAAAGCTAAACAACGATTCCTGATGGATTCAAAAGCCTACATGTGCACTATGTTTGCATGTCATTCTAGTTTTATACAAAGCCATGTTTTAAGAACACTACAAATTAATTAAATTTAATCCATAGTAATTTAAATAAATTTCACATTCAGAAAGATACAATGACCTATAGCAAGAATGATAATAATTTGTTTAACTACTGATTGTAAGTTGATTTTTTAAATAAATGTTATAGGGCCCTGGTCTCTGAAAACTGTAATTTAAATGTGCTTTTGATGGTCTACACTTAAACCAAGTTTGCACATCAAAATATGGTAAAATGACTTTTTCCACAATATCTTTCTACTGTTCATCAGCCCTGCTGTACATCCCCATTGCAGCAGCTCGGCACTCTTAATGTTATTATAAAAAATGGTGGCTTGATGCATTTTACATACCTTTTCAGGTGTGTCCGTGATGATGGGGACCTTCTCTTCTAGTTTGTCCATCTGCTGGTTAGCATAATCATTAGCAGCAGAAACTGAAAGAAAAGAAGTGAAACATCAAGTTACATCTTCAGTTTAACCTAACCCCATTGTACTGAAAATAAATGGGAATGCTTGAAGCCCTGAAGTTAGAAATCCAAAGAATATTATTTGATTTTGGTGTTTTAAAAAAAAAAGGGGAAAAAAAAAATGAACTACACAATGATGACATTAGCCCACAATTTCAGTGCTTCACAAAATATATGGACTAATTGTTCATTGTAATTATTAAGAGAAAATCATCAATTATTTGTCTGTTACTACACTACGATTGAACCCCCCCCCCCTTCCACTTGCAAGAAGAGGGAAAGAGAGAAATGAAAAAGAAAAAATACAGATAAAGAGGAGAAAGACATAAAAGATAAATAGAAAATAACCATTGTTTTCTCTCTTTTAGTAAACTCTCATCAACGACCCCTTTTCCATTACAGGAGATAGAGAATAGAGATAAAAAGAGAAATAGAAAATAGAGATAAAGAGGAGAGAGACATTAAAGAGAAATATAGAACACAAGACTAAATCACAATCAATCTTACTTGGTCCTCCAAGTCTGTTGACCACTGGCTGTGCAGTGCTAGCAGCCATGGACACGGTGCTCTCGGCCATCTCCAGAGTGTACTTGACCAGGCTGTTCTTGTCCTTGCTCCAGTTGTAAGCATTGGTCATTTGGGTCAAGGTTGAGCTGACCATGGGTAGTGCGGCCACACGGTTGATGACATTGACCTCCTCGTTGCCACACTCATCGCCCTGGCCCTTTCCTGTAGGTTGGTTCTCAAGTTCTGGCTTCATGCTGGGTGGTTGTTGAGCTTCTGTAGAAAGAAAAAGGAATACAGAGAATGACAATGTGTACCGTATGTACATAAAAGAATAAAGAGGCTTTTTGTTTTCCTCAGTCACTTCACCATCAACAAACATTGTTCATTCCTTTTAACAAAATATAACCAAATAAGGTATTGGCTTTAATAATCATATATACATGTATGGTATTCATTCTCTTCTTCTAGTTCAGTAAACCATAACAAAATTCATTTGCAAAAGAAAATATAGCATGGGTCCTGAATTAATCAAAAACAATATCTATTGACGACATAATGCTTCAAACAGAGAGTACAAGGTTATTTGAATGATAATCAACTGTACATGTATAATTAATAATCTACAACAAAGAGAAATTACATGTATGTATAAATCAAATCAAATCAAATAACAAATTTACAATGAAAAGTGAAAAATGGGTAAAGCAATGAACAAAATAACAGACAAACATAACCAAAGAAAAACAAGAAAAAGCAACATATATGCAACAATAAAATACAATTTCACAAATTGCTGAGAAAAGTACAAAGCATGAATAAATACTAACTAGATTAGAATTGTAGAAGTATCCAAATCAAATTGAGCACTGATGGCAGACACTTCGGCTGTATGAGTGATGTGATCCCAACAAGGTTCTAAATCGTTCTGATGAAATTTTACTTGAACCAAAGCTTTAAATACTCTTGGCTAACGATAGTGTGGTTCACCAAAAACAATATTCACTATGAGTAAAAGATATTTTGTCCTTCCTATTCCTTCAAAGACAAGCTGATGAAATGATGAACTGAGCAACCAATATCCTATTGTACTTGAAATACCCACCCACAATACACTGGTTCATCTTGAGTGCACACACAATGCAATGCAACGTGCCCGACTGCACGCATACGTACATGTTCTAGGAATTTCTGTTGCAATAGGTCTGTCCTTGTGGTGACTTTCAACACTGCTTGGCTTAGTCATAATACAGGAGTAGAGTGCTATTGACCTGTTGTTTGTTTGTAGAACAACTCAATGACATTGGGATTGGGTGAATGAGACTAGGTCAAAATCAACAACATCATGCCCACAATTCCTTGCATTAGAGTGGTACCTACATGTATGGTTAGAAAATACACAAATCTACAATAAACCCAAGTGTACACTGGTACACTGTGATTACTCTAAAATGAATATTTGCCAAGAAAAAAAAGGGGGGGGGGAATGATCGGGAATCCCACAAATTCAATTTAATATCTTCAGACAAGCAGAGTTTTCACTTTAAAAGGGAAACTCAACCCTGATATCAAATTAGTTTTAATGGAAGCAGAGAATTAGACAAACAGGTCAGTGAAAGTTTAATTTTGAGCAGAATCAGATAAATATGAATGTCTAAATGTTTGAAGTACCTCATGGATAACAACATAGATCTGCTTTGGTAAGGCAATCCTCATTACCAAGTCCCTCGGAGAGGACTTAAAGCGTTGGTCCCCTAGTTGTTTACTTACAAGCATATACATGCTTTCTTTACGGTCAGGTTTTAAAAAATCATCAACATCATCATCTTTAATGTACATGTAAATGACTCTCCAAATCTGTTATTACTGTGTAAAATTGACCATGTCAGCCTGAGCTGCTGGTCACTCTTTATACACAAAATAATGAAATAAATAAATATCTACAACTACAAGTGACAATTTTAAGTCCATAAAGCACTTATTTATAGAAACAATTATACACAAATAAAAAGAATACTGCCTTAAAATTAAAAATATATATTTAATTACAATACAAGGCAAAAATGTATGCAAGAAACAGTACACTGTATGGTGAAAAATATGGCTCGGACTGAAAATACAGGTGTTATAGGCTTATTTTTATAGTGCAAACTTTTAAGATTTTTTTGTGTAAATCAGCAATTCATCATGCATTAAAGACCAAGTCTAGGTTTAAATTAAGTCTACTTCCCTGAGAGAAGTAAAAATTTAGAAACAAAAACACATTAAAGTATTATATAAGGAAAGTAAACAAATATGTACATGTATTTGTAAGGGTTTTTAGTGATAAGAAATTGCTGTCTGCCAACAAATAAATGCAACTCAGACATAGACTGCAGGGTTCTTGTTAATAGCCGGCAACCGGCTATTTTTTCCGGCTGTAACGGCAATCGTAGCCGGCTGTCGGCACCATAAAAAAAAAAAAAAAATCGTAGCCGACAGAGACTGATGGACTAGAAGTTGAAACCCACAGTGCTGCAGCTCAGAATGATGACAAGCCGACGACAGTCACCAGGCAAAGTGAAGAAGGTGCCAGTGGGCAAGATGAAGCTGAAGACCAGGAGGTGAAGTCCACCCTTGACATCCTAGGTCTGGATGAGGATCTTCTTAGCCAGTCCTCAGATTCAGAAATGGAATGATCATTCACTATGTAATTATTGCAAAAAGTTTCAGCCTCAGGTACATGAATATTAAACATGTGTCACATTACATTTCAATATGCGAGAAAAGTTTAATACATTCTGATTAATTGACAAGATTTTTCCTTCTAAGGTCTCTAGAATCTGAATGGGAGATCTTGAAATGCTAGGGGCTTGCCTTCAGGGGAGACTCCCCTCCAGACTGAGGCACTGCACCTGGACCCTGCTGGGGGCGTAACACCCCCAGACCCCTGTGACAGCTGTCACATACCTGCAAACCATTTACCAATCCAATTTTGTCATATTTTTTTTATGTGTGTTCCAATTTTTTTAATTTTTTATCGCAAACGATTTTCTTCACTGACAAGGTCCTGTAAACGTCAGTTAACCGTTTTTGCCCAGGACTACCTTGTATCATTATCATGTAATTCAAAATTGTAGATTGATCACAAATATGATTGATTTATCAGAAACAATAATGGAGCATTTTCATTTCATATTGTATATCATATGAAAAGTAAGTTATTCAGCCAAAATATTCATGATTTTTATCATTAAACTATGGCTCATAGTCATACAGTGTGGTCATATCTTCAAAAATAAGGCTAAGATAGCACCAGAGAGCATCTAAAACCCTAAAGCTTCCAGGGCCCTTGGGCGGGCCCTGGACCCCGGCCGCAAGGGACTTCGCGCTTCGCGCTCGTGATGTGCGCTACGCGCACAGAGATTTTTCTTTTGCAATTTTAGTAGCCTCCTGTAAATCATAAATAGCCTGCTATCAGAAAAATTAACAAGAACCCTGAGACTGTAGAACTACATGTACAAACGAATCTACAGCTACATATTACGACTAGTATCTCTTGTATATACATGTACATGTATATAACATATAATATATATTTTCATTCTTTTATTCATAAATGCAGCTTTGTACATCTTTCATTAAGGAACTTATTTACCCAACTTATCACTTTTTTAAAGTGGTAACATGCTAAATAAATCAAAAAAAATTATATTTATGTATCATGAATTTCGTCTTGATACCAACATTGCACACTAACCCTATAAAATTGTATCACTACATGACTATTAGAAGATGATGACGGTGGGGTGGTAAAACTAAAATACTTTGTGCACAGAATTTGATGTTCATCCATGGACCATAGTTTATCAATTCTAAAATTTGCTCAAGGAAGAAATATCAAATGATCAGAATATGCTCTTGCACATGTAAATGAATCTGTTGAAACAGGGAGTACAATGTAAGACTATATTTACATTAATCCTGCAAATTTTCTTATTGCTACCAAAATTGTATGTAAGCTTTAATTTAAATGCTCAATTTACTTCAACTTAAAGAATGAGATCAGAGATGGGGTGTGAGATAACTTTGTTAGCACAAGGCTAATCTGACAAGGTCTATTGATTGGTCCTCCTATTTCTTCTTTACCACCTTCTCATACTTCTGAATAAAAAAAAGAAATATGTCTAGGTATTTAACTTTGTTTTAACTTTCATGCACGTGCACCTAGTATAACAACACACCAGGCCAGCATCACTCAGGTTCAGCATGCGCATTGCCATTGGGCCTTGCCCTTGGTCACAAATGAATCTCCTCCGAACCTGAGCCCGAAGCTCTGTCATCAGACAGCCGAGTTCAGACATTGATATACAAATAACGCACGGCCCAGAGTGCAATAGCGGTGAATGCAGTACGCGCGAGGTTTCTTTAGATTGGTGCCGCTCTGTGCAACGAGCCGCTTGCGGCGAGTTGACAGTGCGAACCATCTGAAGAAACCGAGCGTTTACTGCATTTACGTTTTGCACAACAGGGTCAAGTGCGTTATTTGTTTTATAAAATAGCGACACAAATAGCAACAAACGAAACTTTAGATCTAATAAGTTAGAGTCTACGAGAGTTCGATCTAGATCTAGATCTAGAGTTATGTTGGTTCTACTTCTAACTGTTAGACTAAGACATTGCAGGCTTACCAATAAGTCAATGGGATTCATTGCCTTGATTAAAAATAAAATCCATACAGTGGGTCTAGAGACGAGTCTACATCAGACAGCTGAAATTCCTGGCTTCATTATAAAATCCAAAAGTCAAAACAGGCCTAAATCCAAGGCAAAAGTAAAATAAAATTTTGCTTTTTAATAATACCCCGCTTGCCGCTCTAGCTAGCTAGCTAGCTAGAGCTAAGCTACGCGTACGTTGCGCTGGGGATCATGGTGGAGCGTACAATATTAGCTACGCGTAGCCTACAATAATTGCAATGCACTCGAGGGAGCGCGTACTACACGTACGCGCGCGCACTGGATCTCCATGGTCACGCGTACGCACCGTGCAATATAACTTTTTACTGCGCTTTTTCTGCACTCATTTCTGCAAAATCGTGCTTGCATCAAAAATTTGTCAATGCCATGTGACGCGTATTGACCAATCACGATGCTTAAAATACTAGAGCCATTTTATAATCAATAATATCATTATCAATACACTCACATATAATGTATATGTATGCATAAGATAATCTCTATTCAGTCGCATGCGTGCCAAATGATGTCGATGATTGCTTGGCCATGGCATGGCATTGACATTGCATTGTCATTCACAGTTTTTTCACACACACAACGCACAAAAATTGTCCCGAGCGCGAGCGCGGCGAGCCGAGCCCGACCAGCGCGGCGTCATGATCATGACTCATGTCGCATGGGCGAGATCTTGGTTGTTATATTTCATTTTTACTAACCTGACATTTTGAAGACTCCTCTTACTATTTCTTACGGCCTCCTGCTATTTCAATGTAAAATTGGCGATAAAGCATACGATTTTCTCAGCTTACAATGATCTTAATTTGTACTGTGTAGTCGTGCGACCGTACGTACGTGAATGAAATGGTAATTTTCAGGAATATTATTGTCCTTACTTCCAGGCATTATCATTTTCATTTATCGGATAAACAAATTTCATTTGTATCATAAAATTATTTTTATTTCCAATAACTTAATCTAATAAATCCTTTTTTTATCTTGGAAAGACCATGATATGTTTTCTTGAAACTGAAACCCTGGAATATGTATTCATAAGTAAAGGGGTAACAAGTTATTTTTTTTTCCTTGGATGAACGTTACGTTCAACAAGCTGAGGAGTTCTGACGTCATCACGGGGTTTCCTATCACGAAAACGACCTTTGCGTGACTTTCAGGACCGTTGAACGAAAGAGTAGTTATGTAACTCATATCTCCCTTGAGATGTTGACATATATTATGAAAGTGATCTTGTCTGCAAATAAGTGGACACTTTCAGGGGGCCATAGGCCTGTAATCCCTAAGGGATTAGGCCTTGATACTATTGACCCAAATACTCAAAAGTTCAATAGGGGCCTATAATGATGGCCGATGCTGGACATGAAGGTCACTTTGAAAATAGTCAAAATGGCGTGAACTTATCCAAACTGTTTCAAACATGAAAGTAGAGAGTGAAGAAAAATTCTGCGAAATTGTGGCAATGCTAGAGTAAATTAAAGGGTGAGCCTCAGTAACAGGAAAGATACTATTTATAAGAGAGAATGGCGTAGAAAATGTTTATACGAGAAGAATACAGTTTCACAGTAAATTGGAGAGAGAGTAGGCCTACTCAAACAGAAAGAAATATGAATACAATGAATGATTCTTCTTCTTTTCCTTCTTCGTGGCTTTCTTTTTGTGAAGTATTTAGGCATTGAGTTGGCTAGCGCAATTTTATTTTCATCTTTAGTAGAATCACTTGTAAAAAAAAGCAAATTCTCGTCTGAAATTTGTGTACAGATATCAAAGTTGTATGGATTTAAAAGCAAGACGTACACTCTGTTTTGCTCTTATCCAATGTTTATTTGACTATGCTAACCCTGCATGGTATAGTAACATAAACAAGTCAGATCAAAAGAAGTTGAAGATTATATAGAACAAAATGGTGAGATTTATCAACTGTTCTGGTCCAAGAACTCATGTTGGCTACAGCGAACTTTCTAAAGCTGGTTTTCTTGAAGTCGAACCATCATTTTCCTCTTCTTCCTTCTCCTCTTTTTCTTCTTCTCCTTCTTCTTTTTCTTCTTGTACTTAATATCATTTCTATCATCAGTTTGATGTTGTTATTATTATTATTATCTTTAATAAGTAGTTCTTTTAATTTTCTTATCTGTCCGTAAATATTACTATTTTAACTTATTAATTTTATACATGTCTGTAAGGGACCCCACTGGAAATAAGCTCTCGAGCTTTCGTGGGTTATCCTGTTCAAGCTGACTTATTTTTGATCTGTTATTATTGTATAATTGTTGTATGTTGGAAGCTTGTCGAATAAAAATCAATCAATCAATCAATCAATCTATCTTTAATCCTTTTGTAGGTTTGTTCAGTCTGTAGTTCAGCTGTGTGATCATACTTGCTCGCTTGAAACCTTTCTGCATTTTGCAAACAGTAAATGATACTGGACAACTGATTTAAAGGCATCGTTTAACAATGTTAAATGTGAGATGCAAGGCCCTACGTGCTACCAGTGTCTGTGATACGGTGTAATATTGAAGCGGCCTAAAAAAAACGCTTCAAAATTATCAAGAAGTGCCTCAAAACAAGTACAAATCTTTGAGTGATCTGTTTTACCATACTCGTTTTCCCAATAGGACTGTTATGAAAACCGTTTGGCAAACGCAAAATTTGGTTTCGATTTCCAATCATAAATATCTTGATAATCAGACAGGCGATCGGCTTGCAAAAGTCATGTAGTTCCTGATTGACCTAAAAGGTTTATAATTATCATTGCAGCATGAGCTAAATCAAGGATTTTGTTTCAGAATCTGACTGCATGACTTGTAAAAAAAGTTCTGCAATTTCCGTTCTTAAACAAATTATGAAAGCTGTTCATAATAATAATAAGGACATTGAAGAAGAAGAATGTATTTATATAGGGAATGCACATGTACATGTTCAAATGCGCATTACAATAATGTTATCAACAGAAGAGATATTCTGAAGGTTTGTGGGATTGCTGATTGTGAGGAAATCTGAGGAGGTTATCCCACAGTTTGGGAGCAGCAGAGCTGTTGTGAATGCTCTGTCACCAATTTACCATATAATGTCCTATATCTCTTCATCATTAATTTTAGGCAATGTTGATCTCGTTTGCATGAACTGAAAACATAATTATATAGGCCGATTACGCAATTAACACGATTCCGTCTACTGCTGTGAGTTGTGAATGAGTTAAATTTAATGACCCTCCTTACTGCTGTGTTGCAATCCACCTTAGATGCATGACGTAAGCTATTGAACGACCGAAATCGTATCCGTTTCTGTAAAAAGTAAGGGCATTTTAAAAAGGATGAACACTTTTTTTAAAAGATAGGATAATCGACAACAGAGCAAGAGCGGTGATCCTACTGCAGTAGCCAGGGCCCTGGGAACGATTAAAAAAAAAAAAGCGTCATTTGTGGCTGTCGGCTGTGTGACAATATTGCGTACACGAAGCATTATGATATACATTAAATATATCAGACAATTTTTTTTCCAGGGGTGCTGCAGCACCCCCAGCACCCCCGCTTCCCAGGGCCATGGCAGTAGCCGCTTTGATTTTGGAATATCCTATACATAAATGAGCAGGGGCGGATCCACGTAGCGATTTTTCCGGCCCTGTAAATGAGTGCGTCTATTTAAGAATTTACGTATATAATACTATGTCGCCTATTCTTATAGATGGCCCGACTCCCCTCATTTTGGAGCACAGCAAAATTTGTATTTTCTTTTCAGTTGTCTCTTTCCATCGCCCACCTGAGAACATTTTGAGATGTTATGTCCCTAAAAGTATTTTGTGATGGGCATTTTTCTCCTTTATAAAAGTACAAATTATATAATACACACCAGTCGTGAGATTGATTGGTATAGAGCGGGGGGGGGGGGGGATCCTCCCAAGACAGAAGCTCATAATTATTTTATCTCTACCATTGTCATTGACTGCGTATGAAAGTCAGTTAAAAACAGCAGAGTTGGTTAATTACCCGAAACAATATTTATCCACCATCACTGTAATCGTTATCATTATACAAACTCATTGTGCATTAACAAAAATGAAGAAGGGCCTCATTAATAACACGATGGCAGTATACAATCTACACTCTGCGCTGATATAATTATTATCTTATCTTAATTCACTTTTCCAGACATGTAAACAGTGATATTAGAGGGCGTGAACTTGAGTCTTGGCCAATATTCTCGAATAGTATTTTGCTGATAACCTATAAATGTCTTTTTTCATTCGACTTCCTTCTTTTCATCGATATGTTTTACCACTTTTTAATTCATTTTCACAGATATCCATGGCGTAGGCCTATTCTTCTTAATTATAAGGAGGGGAAGGAAATGCCCTCATGCTGGTTTTTATTTGTTTGCAGATTCTTATTTTCGGGGGATATAGAGCTTTTAGAGCACACGTGTTATCTTCTTTTTTTTGGTATAATATTATTTATTGTGCTTCCATTCAACAAATTCACAGAAAACAAAATTACACTTTTTATAGATAATACAAAAACAACCTCATATGTTTCGACAATGACAGAATGGAAACAATATAACATGAAATACCTCAAACTATCTCCCCCTAAAACCCCCTCCCCAACCCCCCCCCCCCCTCCTATATATTTTCTTTAATTTATATCTCATTAAATAATCCCATACAGAAACTAGAAAGAGACACAAAACTAACAAAACCCTCAGAGTCACATAATTTGTGTGAAACTATTAAAACAAGACAAGAAGCCTAAATATCCGATTTGCAAACAAACCGGAAAACAGTACTGAGATTTGTTATGCAATACAAAACAATTATTGTCCCTTCGTTTTTTGATACGCTCTTGAAATCGAAAATTATTCAACTTGATTCATACAATGATCGAAAATGATACTTTAAATAAAACACGATCGCAACTACTTTCGAAAAATTAACATCAGGCAGTGCAATGACGTCACCCTTTGAAAATGTGCAAAAATTAAAATGATTACGCCATTCGAACATGATTTCTGTGGGGCGTACAATATTATTATCGTATTGAAATCGCCCTTGAGTTGATTTTTATAAAGTAGTTGCGGTCTTTAATAATCTATTTGATTTGGAGCTTTATAGAAGCAATTAACGTATCGCTCCTATTGTTGGCTTACCGAATATAATATGCTGACCGAGGTGCAAATTGAATGATGACCTAGAGAAAAAATGCATGCTCTGGCGGGGGAGGGGGGGGGGGGGGTAAGGTATATGTTTCACAAGTTCTCTCACACGCAAACAAGTAGGGAGTGTGATTCGAGTTCTGAGGAGTTTTCTCACTCTAAAAGTCTGAAAAAGGGAGGGGGGGGGGTCTATAAAATAGATAAACAATTGTTAAAACGTAAAAATAAAGAAATTCATGAAATCTTTATAACATTTCAAGTTTCTCTTTGTCAGTTAGGAAAAGGAGACACAATTTGTTTGTGCCTGTATACTAAAGAAACACCGATTCGATTCGGGAAGGAAGGGGGAGCGGGCAGGTGCCCTCCGCGCCCTCCCGCTGGATTAGCCACTGGACAATATTCATGAAATAGGAATGAACAAGCAAAGTATACTGGAAAATATAATAAGGATGTATACGTGGGGAAAAAGAGGGAAGATGAATTTGTCAGAGCTTGACATAATTAGTAAGACGATGGGTATGCATAGTTGATTAGTTACAAAATAGTATTTTTTTTACCTTCTAACATTGTTTTCAGTTTGACGACCACGTCCTGCGTTTTATTCTCGTCCACGTTGAAAGTTAAAACCACAACACTCATTGCGTCACTTTACTTTTCCCGCTTTAAAACTTTTTAACAAATTCCAACAAATTTACAGCTCTGCAGTATGTTCGTGTATCAGGAAGTCTTTCAAGTCAATGAAGTAAGTCCGGCGATTTAAATGACCCATGCACAAGGGAATATTCGAGTCGTGATTACGTAAACATTTTCGTTATGTAAATGCATCTAACAATGGACTTTACTGTCCGGACTTCAGATTTCTGTTTGTACATGTTACATAATATATTATGCAAATGAACACGTCGCGTCGCGTCTCCTCGCATCGGCCTAGCTCTTTGATCCACCTTAATCTCTCCTTAACCCCCCCCCCCCCCCTCGACCCCACCTCTCTTCGCTCTCTCTCTCTCTCTCTCTCTCTTTCTCTCCCTCCCTTCCGTCTCTTTCTGTATCTACCCCCTTCTCCCCCATCTCTCTCCCCTCTCCCCTTCTCTTTCTCTCTCTCTCTCCCTCTCTCTCTCTCTCTCTCTCTCTCTCTCTCTCTCTCTCTCTCTCTCTCCCTCCCTCTATCTTTTAGGGAGAGGAATTGTAACTTATTGTCTCGACTTGACGTAGCAGTTATAATTGTTATTAACAATATTTATTTTAATCCATGCTTGTAGACGCCCCTATTCACCCCTCCCCTTTTCTTCATAATACTCGTCGAAATTGCTGACAATATTGCAATACATGACTATTGCAGACATATTGTCTTTAATTAAGCTTGCATCAGCACATTACTGTTCACTGTGCCTCGCATTTCCCTGAAGATTAAACAATTAGTGACTGATTGACTAATCTTTGTCAATCCTGACAAGATGACAATTCAGCAGTATCAGAAATCTTTTATTGCAGATACCGTGTAATGGTTACGATTCAACAACGTCTTTAATACAATTTTATATCAATATCATTCATAGGTATAAAGTATGAAATACTATCTTATGGAGCAATGAGTAGAATGATACTTAAGCTTGGAATTTTTAGTTCGGGTAATTCCTCACAAGATGGTTTGTTTGTGACCTGGAATAGATGAACAAATAGTGCTGCCCTCAATATACACGTATCATTGAACAATAACTGTTCAAAATTGAGTTTTCAGAAAATGAAAAACTTGAAGAAAATTCTACCATACACTAACAATCAACGCTTTACTTGACGCTAAAGATGTTGAGCGATAAAGTCATCGTGACATAAAAAGTCATTTGGAATAATATTTCTTTGAACTTCTTCTGTTCAGCCGATTCGAGGATGCAACCGGGGATTCGTTCACGGGATGATGATGCTCGTTCTTGTCTTTTTCAAAATCACCATCGACATCTTTAAGGACCTCATAATTGACATCGCCATTGACATCGCCCATTGACATCGCCAATGACATCGTCACCGACATCGCCATTTTTAACATTACTGTCGCTCGAAGAGTTGCTGGTATGACTTGATCGACGATAATCGTTCCCGACTGCTCCGTGATGGTTTTTAGAGTCTTCGTCATCGTGTGGACGTTCATAACGCCTTCTTGATTCACCGTCTGATAGCTGTATAATCATCAAGAAGAAAAAGAAAGAAAACATGACGGGAGAAGTAAACATTTATTTTTGCGGACGGGAACGGGGGGGGGGGGTGCTTAATTGAAATTAAAGCCATTGCCAGTTATGGATTTCATAAATTTGGACTAAACAAGTCAGCTCCGATAATTAAATGTCAGTGAACAATTTTCAACACGCTTGATTAATGTTTTCTAATACAAAAAATTTGGAAATTTTACAATAAAATTACATCCTGTTTAGGCGCAGGTCAATCATTTCTCTATATAAACTCTAATTACTACCTATTTGAATTTTTGATACCCGTTATCTTGTTTTAGATTATGTCGAAAAATAAATGAAAAGATAATTTAGTTACGCAAGAAATCAATGTTCCTAATGCGCATCGTTGTCTTATTATAATCGGACAAAATTTAGACAATGTGATTTTTTTCACGAACTCAATATTGTTGCTGACCTAACGATGAATGACTTTTACCAAAAAAAAAGAGATTTACTTTGCTTTAGAGGGTAATCTACAAATCTCATCTTGACCTTGATATGTCTTTCAGCCTCGAAACGCCATTCTTCATGATCAAGGCAAGTTTGAAAGCACTTGGACAGGAAGATGAGTAAAGTATTGCTTCCCCTCTCCATCATTCTGTTCCCTCCCCTGCACCTCTTTCCCTCCTATTCCATTCACCCACGCCCCCCCCCCCCCTTCTCTCTCTCTCTCTCTCTCTCTCTCTCTCCCCTCTCTCTCTCCCTCCCTTCCCCCTCTCTCTCTCTCTCTCTCTCTCTCTCTCTCTCTCTCTCTCTCCCCTTCTCTCTCTCTCTCTCTATCTCTGCCTATACCCCTCTCTCTGCCATTACTTTTTTGAACATGCCCGAGATTCGAGGAGGGTGGCCGGGGTATATTCTTAGCGAAAGATTTTGGCACAGGAAGATTAGTCACGTGTGATACATGTGATACAGTTTTGTCAACATGATCCTCTTCTCAAAGTTATGTATTTGATTGGATTAGAGTATTACAATATAATATTTTCGTATATGGATGTTTCTGTGTCACAACTTTGAAACGTGGTCATTGGCTATATTCACGGCGAACCACATTAAGTGGATTGTATTATAAGCTAATGACTTTTGTTACCTCGTTGTCAAGATGTCCTCGAATTCTTTTCTATTCTATTTCAGAAAGAAATATTAAAAAAACATCAAACAAACAAACGGAGGCGGGCCAAATAAAGGGAAAGGAGAAGGGGACGGGGAAACTAGAAATTAATTCCATTTGGCCTCATTTATCTTGTTGTTTGCGTATAAACTAGGTTTACGAAACTTTACACGAGAGACCGGTACATTTCTCATTCCTTTGGTGACCTCGAGAAATTAAGGTCATACTTCACTAAGGTCATAGGTCTTTTGATATCTACACGATGATATCTACAAGAAAAGCCTCTTTAATACATTTTGCACATTTTTCCGCATCTCCTCACGTTAAGCATGGTGACCTTGAGAAGTTGTCATACTTACAGCATTCCATCAAGGG
>JAVYIG010008795.1:0-85220 GCA_035222895.1 Strongylocentrotus droebachiensis | reverse complement strand
ACCAGTGTAGTTGTTTAAACAAGGGAGACACATAATCATATTTTCTTGCATTTGAATTAATATGGGCTGCACGATTCTGGATTCGTTGAAGTCTATCGATATCCGAAACATTTATATTGTTCATTTAAAAGTATGTTCTTTTAAAAAAGAAGTTATTAATTCTTTATCTCCCTTTATTGCAGGAATTCACTAGCTACGACAACCAAAACTTGCTGATTGAGGCTCGTCGACCGGACAGTGAAACTGGGAGTCGGTTGGAAAAATTTGTATTGAAATTTAGTAACTCTGAAGATTCAGAACAATTTGAGTTGTACCAACAGTTGAATGAAATCTTGTTGCTGTTGAGAGGGAGTGGCATACAATGCTGCTGGCCAATCCAGAATGCAAGTGGCAAGGATTTAACGTTGGAGAGACTGTCTTTCAAACACAAAGGTAACTCAAATAACAATAGCACATTTATCCTAATAGCCTATGTACGTTTAGACTGGCTTATCATAGTCCAGTGGTAATGGAAGATCAAGTGTAAACCTCTGATAATGTATTCCTCTTCCACCACCTTAAGTATACCTCTTCCGCCGCCCTAAGTATACCCCTTCCTCTGCCCGAAGTATACCTCTTCCACCTCCCCAAGTATACCTCTTCTACCGCTATATTAAAAGTATAACTCTAATTCCACCACCCTAAATACACCTGTTACACCACCCTAAGTGTACCTCTTCCACTGCTCTAAGAAATGGATTTTTGGTACCTACCGGTATGTGTTTCAGGCTCCTGTTAGGGGCGAGCCCTACTTTCAGGTATAACCATGTACTGATCACAAAAATTGTTTCAATCAGTTATTTGTGTAGTTGCGTAGCCAGTAGGCTACTTAAAAAAAAGGCATAGTTTTGATTGGACTAATTGGCACTAGATCAAAAGGAAATTTACCATCATTGTGGCACTTTATGCAGGGCTCCTTAATAATGAACTCTTTTTGTTGGTGGTCCTATGTAGAAAATGTCTACATTTTGTGGTCTGGACCAAGATTTTGGGCCCCCGTGTTTCCCCGGCGCCTGTTCGTGTCAAGCCCAGCTTCATGGTTAGATTGGAAAAACTCAGTGCTCAAAGTAGACCAAAAGCTTCAGTCTCTGATACCCAGGGGGGTGGGGGGGGGGGGGGTAACTCAGATTATAGTCGGACGGGGGTGTGCGGCTGAGACCTCTGAACCCATACCCACATCCAAGGGTCCTTTTGCTGAAATAGGTACCCATGTCTAAGGATTTTTTGTGAAAAATGGACCCATGTCTAAGGATTTCAAACGTCAAATATTACATTTTTTAAGCTGTAATAATACACTCCAGCAAAGCATATGGAGAGTCAACGCTAATGCATATTGACCTTTAGCACTGCACTACGCGTTAATAGGCAGCATTTAAATACATGAATAGTCAATACACTCATAACACAGAGATGCACACAATCATGCCGATGCGGCTGATCGGCAAGTTCGACAGTGGACTCACAATTTGATTTTTTAAATTATTCTTTCTAACATCGGAAAGTTGAAAAAATGTATTTTACTGCTATTTAGATCTTATCGATTGTCACTAAAGTATAGATTTTTAGTGAAATTGGTTGAGTTTTATACAGTGGTGTTTGAAATGTTGAGAATCAATAGCACAGCTTTTAATACACAGCCAGGATAGTAATGCACCTATGTGTGTAATAATACAATGGCCAAAAATGTTGCAGTTTCTCGATAAAATTCTTTATTAGTAAACTGTACCATACAACACGTAGTTTACAAGTAGTTTACACACATAAAGATGAAAACACCATGTAACATAATTATACTGTGCTAGCACCTCTAGCATCTGTTTCTAATTGAAGGACTTTTCCTGTTTTAATTAACGTACCCGTACACGAGCTCTCAAGCATTGGCTATATAGCTCCCTGCTTGAGCCCCGCTGCTGCCCCGGCTGCTGGACAGAGGGGTACGCAGGGTATAGCTGATGATCATATCATTTTCAGCGTGCAAAACGCTACAAGTTTCCGGGGGTACGACCCCTATACGGGCGGATACCATACCTAGCGCGCATTGTGCCATATGAGTACCCGGTATAGAGCCCATGGGGTCCTGATATATGTGGTACCCCGGGATCTAGTTGAGTTTACGAGCTACTGACTTAGAGGTCAGTGCGTACACCTCGTACACTGGAAATGCAATCAACCGAAGGATTCATTTATTTAGAGATGGGAGAGATTTAGGCATTTGCAATGTAGGAGAAAATCCCAAAATCCCGGAGAAAATGAGGGAGAAAAGAGGGGAAAGGAATAAATGAAAAAAGGGACCCATGTCTAAGGATTTTTTTAATGAAAAGGGGACCCATGTCTAAGGATCTTTCCTGAAAAAGTCAACCTTCCGAGCGGGCACATCCCCGTATACCCAATATACGTGAGTACCCCCCCCCCCCCCCCCCCCCCCCCCCCGGGCTCTGATATCGACGGTTGTTCACTGAGATTGCATCTGGCTCTTCTGACCGCCTCTATACATATATGAGAAATATTGACAAATGTCCCATACCAGACGGTTATTTCTGTCTATGCTCAAATCAGCTTTTGTTTCCTTTCAGATAGGGAGGAAATCATGACGGCCGAATGCTTGACCCGGATCATGACCTACATACCGGGTCAGTTCATCGGGGGCGCACCACTGCTTACTGCTAAAATGTGCTACGAAGCTGGACAGCTGCTTGGGGATCTATCAACTGCATTACAAGTAAGATTTTGCTTTTCTATAAACAATGGGAGGTGTTGACAAGTGAATATAGATTAGTTTCCATATTATCCACCCTTCTACAAAATTAAATTGTTTAAATATTTTTGGATCTTGGAGGGGGCTGGGGGGAAGGACCTTTAATACTCAATTAAATATATTTAGATCAAGGTCGTGAGAGGTAAGAGATGGTAGGGAGAGGGGATGGATGGGGCATACAGTAGGCCTACGTGTATATTACGATGCACTCCTATGAGCTATTGCATGAATATGTATTTGTAATTGATATCAAATATTATGGATAAAAGTATCCTTTTCAGGACTACAAACCCTCAAGAAAGATTACAGAGAGTCCTTTTCAGGACTGTTCAATCCTCCCTCTCTCTCACCTGGTGCACCCGCAAGCCTACTGTATAAAGTATACTTAGTAATTAAAGTACCAGAAGAAAGTGACCTTTATATTTTATGTAGTTATAAGAAGAACTAATTCATATGTGGTTTACAAGATGAAGTCAAACAAAATTCTATCTACGTCTAATCGTACACGTAGTCTAGCTGCCAACCATTTCTGTTTGGCAGGAAAGATTCCTATTTTTTGGCCTTCAAGCTTTTGTTTTGAACCCTAGATTCCTCTTTTTTCTGAAATATTCTGTGTGAAAAATCTACAAAATAGACTGTATAGACTGGAAGATGTGCATGTAGGCATTGTTAATGATAATGCTGTATTGCTAATTGTAAAGTGCAATTATAAAAGGTTGAACTTGCACGACAGGTCAATAGTGCATTATGTAACACCGGGTGCTGCATGTACCTAAGTATGATCAAGAATGAAATGCAAACATGAACATTGGACCTTTGAGTTTACTTCAAACCATATGGATTAATCCCCACTATATATTTCACAGGGTTGGGAACCATAATGGAAAAGATAACATTCTGAATTAGAATTTCAAGCAATTCTTTACAGAGAAAAGTCTGCATACGGTATTTGTTGATTTATGCAAATGAAATTCAAATTACTATTCAAATGCTCTACTGTTTAATGATCGTGAATTGTTATTTATTGATATGAATCATATAAATATGTAAGATCAAGTACATGAATCACATTAGTTTCGTACTCATTCAAAGCCTTTTTTAATTGTTTGATATATAAATATATTATATATAACTAAACATTCATGTATATATATATATATATATTGTTTTTCTTTCTTATTCTCTGTGATTTTTCTAAACCTACATGGCAATAAAATGTGAAATCTACATTCTGCATGAAAATGAGTGAATCTCTTTTTGATACAATGCGCAAGTTTATTGTGACGGCACTAAACCCATCCCACTCATTGTTCCCCTATTTTCATAATGGTACTGACCCAATGAAATGTGCAGTGCGCTCACGAGTACGCGCTGCGCTGCGTGTGTACATGTACTGTACTTATATGCATGTTCAGTTATATGTGTATATGCATAGCATTACGTACATGTATGCATATCATACACGGCTAGCTGGCACAAAACCCTGGGTCGAGCTTCTAAAATGGGACATGAAGCATGATTTGACATGAAAATTGACGGGGCTAAAAATGAATCAATCAAAATGATCTTTATATGCATGAAAAGCTTACGTATCATATGTCATTGTCTTGGATTGAGTATTTACAAATTTGACGCAAAACGCGTTGCTGCAAAGTTAAAGATTGGTATATTGAAAGGCAATCGAGCACAGTGCGACCGATCAATTGACATTGTGTATGAGGAAGTCATTTTTTTTAAATGGATTGTAAAGTTCAACGTCAAAATGACGGAGGTTTTTTTTCAAGTAAGGGCATGGTTTTACATGGAATGTAAAGGAAATGTTTCCTTCTTCTCATATCTCGATTGAGGATATTATACTCAATTTCGATTTTTAATAGTAAAGAAAAGTGTAAAAAGATGTCGAGAATTTTACCATATGTCATGTAATATAAAATGCGCGCGGGTCGGTTGATCTCCCAAAAGGAGCGCGAAGGAATTGATATGTCCCTGCAAGGTCACTGACAGGTGGTAATCTCATTACATCAGCTCTCAATTAACATAAGAAAAAGGGGATCATGGGGGACCAACGGTCGCCGATTAGACATTAGGGACTCGCATGAAGACAATAGGTCTATGCTACGATCGACGTCCTTTTAATGCACTGCCTTGAATGGACGTCACACGTATCAGTCCACGCAAATCTAAAAGTCCCTAATGTTTGCTATATAGAGGGCGCAGATAGCTATAAGTAGTGCAGTGGGGCTTTAATATTAATATTAATTAATATGCATGTATTTGAAATGAATGTTATCAAGCTTGAACGTTTCCATTTTTTTCCAGGACTATTCCGGTGACAAAACTCAATTCATAGAGAGGAGTCAAGCATATGTCTGGTCTCTGGACACTACCCCTAGGCTAAGGAATCACTTACAGGTGCTCAAAGAGGACTCCCAGAGAAGAGTGATCGGAGAAATACTCACTGCATTTCAAGAGAACGTCATAAAGAAAAAGGACAATTTGACAAAAGGTAAGTACACTTCTTTAACAACTCAATTATTCACACCCTTACCAATTAATTGATTTGTCCCAAATTTATGTTTCTTGAGAATGTGACATATTAAAGCTAACATCTGAAAGTATTATTCAGGAAAGGCCCTAATTCTATAATTTTCAAGGGGTATCGGTATGAAGAATTAAGTAGTTATCTGTATTTCCAAAAAGAAAGTGAAAGAGATACCGGTAGTGGAGATTTATATATATCTAGGAGAAAATGATCGCCGCATCTCACTTGTGAAGAGGATACAGTTATAGTGTTTGATCATAATTGACGTTGGTAGAGGATTAATCTTTCTTTAGTTAGATTTTATTTATCAGTGATAAGAATTACTTTTCACAACTTATAAAATTTCATATGAGTCATACTTGTAGATGGAATTATTTCGTGACAGCTAGTCAAAGGTACCGGTATTCAAAAATGGTAAAATTACAATATTTTCTGATTAATTTCTTCCTGTTTGTATCAGGACTGATCCATGGTGATTTCAATGACTATAATATTCTAGTTAGAGAAAAGTCATCCTCGTCTCTTTCTAATGGCTCGATCTGCCCTGGAGATGACAAGGATGTCGTTGGAGTTCTTGACTTTGATGACATCATGTACTCCTGCATCGTCTACGACATCGGCATAGCGATCATGTACATCATGCAGTGCACCAACCTGGAGCGCGACCCCATGGAGAGCGGCGGGATCATGCTGGCCGGCTTCCTGTCGAAGCACGCCCTCACAAACGATGAATGGGGGGCCCTGTACTACTGCGTAGCGGCACGCTTTGCTCAGTCGCTGGTCCTGGGACTGTACAGTCATTCTCTGCAGCCCCAGAATAATTACGTGCTAAGCTCCCAGAAAGTTGGTTGGCAGGTGCTCTTTGACCTCTGGGGTCAAGAGGTCAATGACCTTTATGGGCAGTGGAGGAAACTTATAAACCAATACAACAAATAGAAACGTATACAATCTCATTATTGGGTAAGTCCGAGATGGTGACCTTGGAAAGATATTTGACCATCTATTAAAGACAAGATGGCTAGCTTCATGCCCAGGGGTGTGCCAGGGGTATCCCAAGCATGATTTGGAGCTTGATTTGAAGAAAAATTTGGCAATAAAGAAATGACATCTAAATATGATCTAATGACATACCAACATTCATTCAGACATTTTCTTTTCCATGTAAGAATAACACAAAACCAAAGGATAAATATGACTCCATATGAAAACAGTATATAAAAATGCATTCCACCTAGTGTTCCTCCAAAATATTATTTCATCCGTACACTAAACAAGGGTCAGATTTAGTGGAATGGCGAAATGGCAAGAATGCTGGCACAATTAATTGACCAAAACCTCACTCAACTAAAGATATTCTATTAGGGATATGTGGCCTTTGTCAAAGCATGATTGCCTCCTGAAATGCTTTGCAATTGTTAAACTGGTGTCAACTTGAATATTGATGTCCATTTTCCAGTTTGGTACAAAATTACTACAGTGCCTTAAAGGTACTACATGTATGTCCCATTTGCAGGCCAAAAAAATGAAAAAGTTAAATTCCAACTGCATTTGAAAGATAATACTAATTTAGAACTTCCCTAAAAAAGGTGGGGCTTGAAAATGTCTTCAAGTGGGAAAATAACGACTATTAGTTGTCAAATCGACTTTAGGGCTATAGAGCCCAAAAGTAATAGTCTTGATTTTCAGACAATTGTACCGAATGGTCATACGTTTTATGCTGCGCAAAGATTCAATCAGTTTAATCTTGGCCATCACAAGAAGTGGGTTATTGATGTAGACAAATGCTCATGTACCCTTTACAACTCTTTTCATGCATGTTATTACCAAAGAAGAAAAAAAGCCAGTTAGTCACTCAATAGTGTTTGACAGTGAAGTCTAGCAAGTAAACGGGTTTCCTAGCAAGTAAACGGGTTTCCTTGCATAATTTGAATATGACGACACTGCTAACGTTTAAATTTCACAGATAGGACATACATGACATACTCATAATTCCTGCAAAGTTCTACAGCATTTGAGGTTGGCTGCAAAAGGGACATAGTACCTTTAAATCTGATGATAAATAAAATGTCGGTGACAGTGAAATTCAGTTCAGTTCTGTACCGTATGCCCAAACTTTTTGATGGTAGTGCATCATGCACAATGTAAATGTCTACATGTAAATATGAATTACTGTGATTTTTATGTGTATAATATTGATGTACGTCGCAAATTATCCTCGGGTGCATGTACAGAAGTATTCACTCTGATTATCTGATTATTATACAAATTTCCATTACTATTTGAAATGTACAAATCCAAAAACAGCATTAGCTCTCAAATCCATTAGACACATCGGCCCAGACATCTGAAACTCTTTGCCCATTGTAATAAGAAACCTTAGGACATTGTATTCTTTTAAGAAGGCGGTTAAAACTATGTTATCGTCTAAGTATTGATCCTGTCGTGTGTAATTTTACTGTATTCATGTTCGTGTGTACAGTGACTGTACACTAAACCAATAAGGTGTAATCGTCCATGACCTAGCATCGTTTATCCATCCATGAATGAACCTGCATTCAATCAGCAGATGTTTGAGATTTATTGTATTATTACCAACGCTCCTTCTCTCCCCTTTCCTTTTCTTCTCTGCAATTCACTCTTCTGTTTTTTATTTTTATCTTTATTTTTTATTGTTGTATCCAAGTTGAGGGCTGCGGGCACGTCAAGCTACTTTGCTTATTCTGTAGCCCTCCTGCATCTAATGTATGTTAATTATGCATTCAATATATTTGTTTAATTTCGTATATTATCTGTATAACATTATGTACACTTAAAATATTGTATCAAGCCATATTATGTTCATGAAAATGTATAATGTAAAAGAAAGAAACCAATAAATCGAATCAAATCTTGATATCGATATAGATTTAAAGCGAATGCAAAGTCGTCTGCTATTGACGGTTTTCTTCAGCAAGCTTAACCTGTGGGTGCTTGAGGGTTTAACGCTGGTGTTGGTGTAATCTAGCTGTTCTACGTGTATGCTGCATGCAAAGATTGGTGTAAAGAATGTGTTCAAAAAACAATCGGTGGTCAATGTAATTGTATGTTGTTTTCATTTTTAAAATCATGTGACAATCAAGTATAAGTTTTAATGAAGGTGGACAGTAATATGTGATCTATCATTTGTTTTTATTTGTTATTCTTTTTTTTAGTGCGAAAGTCATGGGCAAATTAAAATGATCATTGAAGAGGCAGTTTGAAATTTATAATCAATATTTGTGTGTACAAATTGGCAATTTCTTGTTAATTTTCTTTGTAATTTTCATACACTAGCTCTATCTCATTTGATGTAAATCTTGATGTATTAAAAGTATGAACAAAATTGGAAAATACAAATGATTGTTGCCAACTTGACTGTCCATCAGTTTTATCAGTAATTCAAAAGGTGTATTCATCATAAAGATTTTCTTCGTTTAAATCAGGAAATGAACGGTGCAGGTATTACATTTTCACGTTTTGAAGTATGCATGTATTCGAAGTGTGTTTTTATATTTTGAAATATATCACTTAAAACCTGAATACAATAAAAGGAATGATTTGTAAAATAACATTTTGAAATGTGAACTAATTGTTATTTTTTTAAATCGTTACTCATTTTCTTATTGGCTTAAAAACACAACCTCATGCATGAGATCACATGTAAATTTAGTTTACCAAGTCCACATATGTCCCATACCAGTTAAGTTTAGAGTCACCTACTTGTAGCTCAGTCGGTAGAGCAGTGGTCTCGTAATCCGGTGACCCGGGTTCGAAACCAAGTCGATGCACTATAGTGCCCTTTGGGAAGGCATTAATCCTTATTACCAGGTCCCTCGGTCTTCTGGTTGCTTACTAACAAGCATTTATTGCTTTCTTAGCTGTCAGGTAAAATAACCACCACTATCATCACTTTCTTTCACTTTAATTTTTTTTTTTTTTTAAACAAAACATAAAACAAAAATTCTCTGAATTACAAATTGTATGTGAGCAATTTTTAAATTGGCAACAGAGAGTGAAATTTATAATAATCATTTTAATGCAAAAAATTGGTAATTACTTAATTGTTGATCTTATGTTATTTTAATTCACAGTAGTTCATTTAATATACATCTTTCTTTTAGAATAGAAAATACAAATATATTTGTGCCAATTTGAGGAGGAAAAACTTCTTCATTTAGACCTTTTTAAAATCTCTGAACTGCTTTGGGTTTTTTAAGTACTCCTTATGTTAAACAAATAAATGCGCAATGGCTCAGTGGTAGAGCAGTGGTCTAGTAACCAGGAGATCCCGGTATGAAACCAAGTTGATGTGCCAGTGCCCTTTGGTATGGCATCAATCCTCATTCCCAAGTCCCTCAGTGAAGACTTAAAGTTGTTGGTCCCCTGTTTACTCACAAACAAGCATACACACACATAATTTTTTGGCAGTGGGGTAAAACAAACCAACCAATCACGTTTAAACACACCATCAGCAACAACAAATGGTAAATACAATACAAGAAGGGGTGTTACTAAATTTCTAGATGATGTGTTTCTGTTTTTATATCTACCAACTGAAGAAGATAATAATGAAATGTTGATATTAATAATGACAATGGCGATAGTGATATGATGATGATGAAGATAAAAATAAAATGTTGATATTAATAATAATGACGATGATATGTTGAAGACAACGATGAAGATGATAATGAAATGTTAATGATTTTAATAATAATGACAATAGTGATATGATGATGATGATATGATGAAGATAATAAAATGTTGATATTAATAATAATGATGATATGCTGAGACAACAATGATGAAAATGATGATGAAGGTGGTGATAACTTGAAGACAACGATGGTGATGATGATGAAAGTGCTTAAGTAGTACTGATTTATTTCACATCTCACAGACTTGAAGCCTTGCTCAGATATGAAGTGGTAAACCACAGCTTCATAAAAAATAAATGACTTAAAAGTGAAATACACTTCTAATTTCTGTATCTAAATAACACAGAGCCAGCTGCCCTTCATTTACATGGAAAAGAACTGTCGCTACTTTTTTGCGCCATATCTAAACGGGCCTTTACCAGTCCATCTACAGTAGAAAGAATCATTACACGGAGAAAGTTTATTGACGTGTCTTTATCACTTTTTTTAATTTCTTGAACATGTCATAATAATGCCACTCTACAGTATATGGGTACTGACCTCTCTCTCTATAAAGTACATATTGCCATTTGTAAACTTTTGTTTCTTTTTCTTCTAATAACACAAAGAACTCTCCAAAACTTGACATACATGTAGTGTAAAGAAAAACAAGAAAGAAACTTGAGAGCATTCCTTCAAAAAAAAGCCTGCCTTGTACAATTGATTACAGAATTGATTACAGAATTAAAAAATCAAGTAAAAGAAAAGAAATACAAAATTTGGCTGTTACATTTTACAGCGAAAATCTTGTTTTTTTTAATGTGGATATCATACTTCCTCTTTTCATTCACCTCTTTCTGTATTTCCCTGCAATTTTTAAATACATATTTTCAACAAAGGAAAGAATCTTTATTTTTTACATTTCTACAAGAAAATTTTGTAAGAAAATGGTGTTCTTACAACAAATGATCTGAAATGGAAAAAAGAGGAAGAGAAAGAAAAGAAAAAAACAGATGAAAAGAGATTTCTTGTCACACATCAAATAAATTAACATTCCATTATTGATTATAGGTAAATTGTGATGTAGATAATTATTCACAAACGCATTTATACAATCGTCCTCCCATACAAACGGACACACGAATGACAATCCAGTTGCATAAAAGCAGAAAATAACTATTGATGATAGCACATATAGGCTTACCTCTCCATGTATATAAATTAATATGCTACTTTCTGAGGGGGAAAAATATCAGGTAAAAGGTAGGTTGTTTGACTAGTGTTCCAGTGACAATTGCCACATCAATTTTTCACACCTAACCTAAAAACTCAATTGCAACTCCTATCCCATATCATTGATGAACATTAGAGGAGGTATTTTGAAATAAAAAGGGTTGTTTTTGATAACATGCCAAAAGAGAGAAGCTGCGGGTTTGATTCCCAGCATTGCACTTATTTTTCTCAAGCAAGACATTTTTACATACATTGCTTCTCTTGACCCAGGTGTTAAAATGTGTACCCCTGTTAACGGGCGACTGGCTAAACTGCTCTTTAGTGAACTACAGAGGGCGCACTGCAAGTGCACAATCCAGAGCCATCTATACACAGAGTTTGGCCAACTTGGTTTCACTGGGTCACAACATGGCTTATATTCATTTGTTTTGTGCTTGCCCAACAAAGCAGTAGTGGCCATATTGTGTCCAACTCAAACCAGGTTGGCCAAACTCTGTGTATACATTAGATGGCTCTGGCACAATCATAACTGATAACAGTGATCGAGGTATAGACTATAGTGCTCCGATCAGCTACTTTTAACCAGAAGGGCGCAAAAGGAAGCATCTTTGTTACATCTTGCACATCATATGTACCTGTATATGAAGATCTTAATTTCAAAAGGAGCTAAATCCACTTTTGATGAAAATTGAGTTATTGATATCAGTTCACTTAGGTACCTGTCTTTCAACAAAATTGTTTACCTAAATTTTGGGAGCAATCATGAAAAAATGCACCTTCTAATATCATTTTTCCATAGACTCCTGTACAAAATCTGGTGAACGGATTTAGCTCCTTTTGGAATTAAACTCTTCATATAAGGATTACTTTTTGAGATCCTAGGAAGTGGTGCTCTCCAAAACATTAAGTTTTTAAGACTTTACATCATACTTACCAAAGAAAGACGACAACCCTTTTACTTGCTTACTGCGTTAGTTCCATCAACAACATGCCTCGTGTAAGCATTTATATGTGCACAAAGTCAAAAGATGAAACATAATATTTCTCTTATACTATCCTCAATAGAAGTGTACATGTATTTTATATATTTCATAACAAAAATGATAACATAAAATTTACAGATATGGCAAAATTCAAGATTAATCTGTCAAAAAATCTACTATCCACGTACACGTAAATGTATATTGAATGGGTTTCTTTTTCACATGAAACTCAACACTTGCAATTTGTAGTATCTATATATATATATAGTATGTACTTCTTTTACATAACCATAATTGTAAAATGTAGTTTTTGAAGCTTCTACCAACCTTGAATTTGTTGTGCAAGCTTTCGTCCACACCTGTGGACTTTCTCAAGCTAACTGTGTTTAGGTGATAAACTGTGCATAATTGTATATTCTAGGGGATTCTTTTTCCACATAAAAATCATAAGTACCGTATGTACCTCTAATGAATAACAATATTAATCATTTTTTTAATAATTGTAATGCTTCCTGGGAGAAATTTACATTGTTATAACATATTGTGGCTTTAAATACTGGTTGTAAGCCACAAATACGTTTAAACAACAATATCATAACGTCCGCTTAGTCTCGTTTATATATTATCTATATTGATACATTATATGCATAGATGTAGATGTAGGGGATTCTTTTCCACATGAAAGCCAACCAGGGATATATGTCTCTCTAGTAAATACCAGTACCGGTAATCAAAATATCTCTTAGGTGATAAATTATCAATACATTCAATTCTCCCAGGGATGAATTTCCACATGAAAATCGACATTGGCAAATTGATAGGTAGTATAATTATTAGTGTGTATCTCCATAAAATAACTGTATAAAAATCCTACATCCGTCCATGTTTTAACTATCGGACGTGGAGAACCTCATGACAGAATGCTAATTCTTTAAGGTAATCCTCATGCTTTATTGTATATGAAGTTTTTTTCATTTTACAAAACTACATGTCATGGGTGTATAAATTTAAAACAAAAACAGGTAAAGAAAAAGAAAAAGTCCAATGCAACACCTTGATAATAATTCTGCTTTTATCTTCTGATTTTCCCTTTCATATGTTAAATAACATTAAACTTTTTGTACTTTTACTTATCTTTTCTGTGTCTTAAAATTTAGTTCTATTCAAGTCTTCAAATCTTAATTCAACCTTTCCTCCTTCATCTACTCTCAAACTAGTAGTCAACAAAAGATAACATAACTATATTTAAATACTCTATTCTTTATATTCATTCATCATGTTGCGTAGTGTCTAGACTCAAAAAGGAGGAAAAAATATAATTTCAGATGGATGGCCGTTTCTCCATAACCAACAACATGAAAGAGTACACTGTCAGCTTGAACTCTTGACTACGATGAAAGCTTAGACTGCCCACTGTTTGAAGTACATGTATGTATGCACTTTGTTCGTGTGACAAAAAGTTGACCATGGCACTCCACTGTTTGTTACATTAGTTGACGGAAGCAGATAAAGAGATAAATCCTCCATCTTGCCCAAACAACCACAGACTTCGCAGATATCGCTTCAAAGACCACAACGAATGCGTACCCTCTTCCTTACATCCAGTTCATGAACTAAAGAAGGAAACCTCCAATCCTGTCTTTGTCGGCATGGTGCACATTGGTGCCATGTCCATCTTTTGCAGTTGCGTATTAATGCCACGCCTATCTCTTGCAGTTCTACTCAGCTCAAGTCTCCTATCGTTTACTGAACACTTCCAACTGTTTGAATAGTCACCACTTTCAAGACAAAGGTGTTTTCTAGACCTGTAAGGACATTGTCTCTGACATCTTCCTGGCATTTATATATAATAAAGAGGAATACAAAATGGGGAAACCCCTTCTCTAAACATATTGTCACTTCCTCTCCTGATCATCAAGGTCAATTTCATTCTTTCATCATTTTCTCACGATACAAACAGTCTCCAAACGATTCCCAAAATGAATTCAGGAATGTCCTCTCTTCCATCTATCATGTTCAACAAGAGTCCTAAGGGGTAATTCCTTTAAGCAATCGCCATGCCATGCTCACTCATGTCAGTACAGGGCTTTAATCTATCAGTTTCTATCTATCTACCCTGATGATGCGTCTCCAAATGATTCCCCAAAAAGAAGCCTTCATTTGAAGGCTTATAGAAATGTCCACTCTTCCATACATCTACTTCAGGAAGCCAAGGGGTGACCCCTAATCATGTCTACGCTGCCACCAAGCCCCAGCACCATACCTTGCGACAGCGATTCAATCCATGAGCAATCTCCTAAAGTCTGAACAGTCTCCAATCTATCCTACAGTGCAGATTTCACCCGAGGAGGGCAATGCCCCTCTCCTCCATTTGTCTAGTTGAGGAAACTAAGCGGGAAACCCCTCCTCCTGTTCAGGCCACCATGGTGCCACTCCCACTTTTTGCAAGGGAAATCCCCTCCTCCTACTTCGCTCCAGGAGGGAAATACCCTCTCCTCCATTTGTCTAGTTGAGGAAACTAAGCGGGAAACCCCTCCTCCTGTTCAGGCCACCATGGTGCCACTCCCACTTTTTGCAAGGGAAATCCCCTCCTCCTGTTCAGGCCACCATGGTGCCACTCCCACTTTTTGCGAGGGAAATCCCCTCCTCCTACTTCGCTCGAGGAGGGAAATACCCTCTCCTCCATTTGTCTAGTTGAGGAAACTGAGGGGGAATCCCCTCCTCCTGTCCAGGCCACCATGGTGCCACTCCCACTTTTTGCAGTTGTGGTCCAAGGCGTGGCTCCTCCACAGCTTCTCCAGAAGGGTGTGTCTCTGCTCGCACAAGAAGAGCGGCTTGCCTCTCCTATGGCAAAAGTAGTGGAGGAAAAAATTGGGTATTGAGATGTATTCTATACCAAACGGCTAAAGTGCATCGTCTACATCGTCGCAATCCTAGATATGACAGTGGGAGGTCCAAATGTCTGTATATGGAATTTGTTTGTTATCCTTTATTTTCTTTGTTTCAAACTTACCTCCTTTTGCTAAATTTGCTGTTTGAAAATGTATACATAGTATCTGTATACAACTGATCTTTTTAAAGTGATTGTTCCCCTTTCAAATCCAATACAAAATTTGAAGGCTTACCCAAACTACATATCGGCTTTAATAGTTTTGTTCTACATAGGAAATGAAGGTTAATAAATACATCTGTCTAACACTCACTGAAGGTCAATTTTATTCTTTACCATGGTTCAAACTACACATGTACTTTGAGAGCTCGATGATTATTGGATAATTCAAGGGCAAGTGCAAGCAACTGTCCTATACTCACTTGAGATCTATATCTTCTTTACCATGGACTTTAAGAGCTCGATGATTATTGGATAATTCAAGGGCAAGTGCAATCAACTGTCCAATACTCACTTGAGATCTATATCTTCTTTACCATGGACTTTAAGAGCTTGATGCTTAGTGGACAATTCAAGGGCAAATACAATCAACTGTCCAATACTAACTTGAGATCTATCATTCTTTACCATGGACTTTAAGAGCTCGATGCTTATTGGATAATACAAGGGCAAATGCAATCAACTGTCCACTACTCACTTGAGCTCGATATCTTCTTTACCATGGACTTTAAGAGCTTGATGCTTATTGGATAATACAAGGGCAAATGCAATCAACTGTCCAATACTCACTTGAGATCTATATCTTCTTCTCCATGACTGTCCAAGTAGAGGGAAACCCACGTGCATTTGCGCTCCCCTCTGATGAGCAGCATCGAGGAGGAGTTGATGTCCAAGTAGACAGCGGTTCCTTTACCACAGTAGTTGGCATGCTGTAGAGGCAGAGGATAGGAAAAGAAAAATTGATTGAAATCTAAAATGAGGTCTTGGGATGAGTCCTGGGCCCCGTCTTACAAAGAGTTGATATCAATCGCAAATAAGTTATTTGCGATTAATATAACTTGCAACTATGTACACCCTCCTCTTCATTGCCACCGTCACTATCAAAGTCATTGTTATCATCAACATTAACATTGATTAAACAAATAATAATAATATCGCTATCACAACCACCATCACCATCATCGTTATTATCATCATCACCACCACCACCACTGCCACTACTAGCACCACCACTACCACCCTCATCACCATCACCACTTTTACTACCACCACCACCACCATCACCACTACTATCACCACTACCACAACCACCACTAACACCACCACTACCACCATCATCACCACTACCAACATCATCACCATCACCACTACCACCACCACTACCATCACCATTACCACCAACATTATTATCAAAACCACCATCATCCTCCTTCATCTTCCTTCTCCTCCTCCTTGTGTAATCATCCACACTATAAACAGACCACTTACCGTGATGCCTTCTCCGACATCCCTGCCTTTCACCTGCCCCTTGCAGCAGTTGGCTCCCCAGCAGACCAGCTTCCCGCAGATCAGACAGACCAGCGGCTTGTCTGGTTTCTTCTTGCACATCAAGCACACTTGCTGGTTGTAGCGCTGGAACAGGGAGTTGTAGTCAGGAGGCAGCTGGAGCAGACGCGGAAGGCAGTACGTGGGACTGGCCATCAGAAGATCCTACAGGTAAATCAGGAACAAATAGACAAAAGCATATCAAATTTCTGAATTGCATTAAAATCTTTAAGGTATATAGTTGCATAACTGGGACGATCAATTCATTGCAAAATTTTGTAAGAAAAAACGAAACCCTTCCCAAATCAGTTTCTTTTTCTTGAGTTAGGAGAGAGGATGAGCCTAGGGGAGAATAGGAAAGAGACAAGAAACATAGGGAATAGGAGGGGATAGAAAATTGAAGGAAATATGTATGGATGAAGAGATGCATAATTGGGAGAAGTAATCACCATACAGGAGAGTCTCAACACATCTCCCTAACTGACCATCGAGTGGGACCTCTTCACAAACTCAGAGAAAGAGAAAGAGAAAGAGAAAGACAGAAAGACAGAGAGAGAGAGAGAGAGAGAGAGACAGACAGACAGACATACAGAGAGGGGAGAGGGAGAGGGAGAGAGAGAGAGAGAGAGAGAGAGGAGAGGGAGAGAGAGAGAGAGGGAGAGAGACAGAGAGACAGACAGAAAGACAGAAAGAGAGACAGACACACAGACAGAGAGAGAGGGAGAGAGACAGACACACAGAGAGAGAGACAGAAAGACAGAAAGAGAGACAGACAGACAGAAAGAGAGAGATAGAGAGAGGGGAGAGGGAGAGGGAGAGAGAGAGAGAGGAGAGGGAGAGAGAGAGACAAAAAGAGAGACAAACAGACAGAGAGATAGAGAGAGAGGGGAGAGGGAGAGAGAGAGACGGATTACTAAGTACCAGTCATCAAATACTAAGTCCGCGTCCTAAGTCCGCGTCATTTATCTATAAGTTGGCGTCACTGGTCAATTCACTCACATGGACGCGCACTTATAGCATAATTTGTTTATAAGTACACGACAGAATGTCGTCGACTTAGTCTAAGTCGACGGCATTTTATGTAGAAAGGATCTTCACCAGTCTTCTCTTGATTATGGAATACCGTTTGCGCAATCAATCTTTCTTGACTTGAATTCTGTATTTTTTAATTCAATTAATGGAGTGGAATATAACAATGTCAAGTTAACGATTGATACTGAATTCTAAATTCAGAAAAATAATTGGATGAGGTTTGTAAAGTAACATTTACCGGCGGTATGTAATAAAGTATAATTTATATTATAGCATGAAAATAAACATGCAGCGGCACTCCGTACATCGTTGGGCTGTCTCAACGAACTTGGATTTCTATGGTCTGTCTGCAACGTAGGTCTTCGGATACGTTTAAGTTCATTTTTCCACAATGGCCTCGACAAATGATCGTGAATTTGAAACTTAGGTAAGTTACTTCACACAGAAACGTTGCTTTTAACTACCCGAAAAGTTTGTCACAGGTACATTTAACCATTCTCGTGAAGCCAATGCACTGCCCTGCTCGTTCACGTCTAACTCCGGGAAGCTCCAACACCGGGCTCCAACACCGGCGCCACAGGCGTCGCGCCGCCGGTGTTGGAGCTTCCCGGAGTTAGTTCACGTCATGTCACGATAAGTATAAAGTTTGTACATGTCCGCTTAGCCCTTAGCGGTTCATTTCGTGTAGTGTACTAGACATCTAGATCTAGACTAGACCGAATTTTCCGTCTCTTTCGTTCGTTAGCCTCTTATTGGGGTAGGGTCGGCCGGGGGTAGGGTCGGCCGGCTCTCTCAGAGAGAGGCTAACGAACGAAAGAGACGGAAAATTCGGTCTAGATCTAGACTAGACTCTACTACTAATACTGGCGCTAGATGGCTGACAACAAATCATGTTGACTACGAGACTTTCTCGGATTAATCATTAATTAATTAGGATCTAAATGAGCAACCTATCGTAGACTCTAGACTAGACCGAAAACTTCAGTCTCTCTAATCGTCGGTTGTTCCACTGAGACTACGTCTGGCTCCACTAGACCTCCGGGAATGTCAACAAATGTCAGTTTTATTAAAGAAATGACAAAATCAGACGGTTATTTCTGTCTAACTCTAGACTAGACTAGACTCTAAGTCAATTATTTCTGTGTTATTTTTTATCTTAAATAATATTCAGTGTAATATTGCAGCCAAAGTGGATAGGTCTCAGTGAAGACTTAAAGAGTGAAAAACTTGTTGCATATCTCATTCATCGCGGTCCGGCCGAACCGAACCATTCATTCCCCACACTACCCATAGGATGTACTTCAGTCTATGTATAGATCGAGGCTGTCAAAGGAGCCAGATGTAATCTCAGCGGAACAAACCGTCGATATCAGAGACTGAAGCTAGCAATCCAAATTTATGCGAACTTCCACATTTCTATTATAAAGACCAATGTTCTTTTCTCTATGTCTTTCTGCAGACTGCTCAATAGAATGCTGGTGGTTGGTATTCCTCCCGACGTATACTAGGCATAATATAGAGAGGGGCGGAAAGGAAATAGACCTGTATAAAGCAGCGTTGGCAGGCAAAAACATGGCAGATATGGGAGACAAAGACAAATCAGTAGAAAAGGAGGAGGAGGAGGAGAAGGAGGAGGAGGAGGAGGAGAAGGAGAAGAAGAAGAACAACAACAACAACAACAAGAACCGCAAGAACAATGAGAAGGAGGAGGAGGAGAACAAGCAGGAGGAGGAGAAGGAGGAGGTCGTAGGCCTACCGGTAGTCAAGATGAAAGATAATCCAAAAGGTATGATATTCAAAACTATGAAATATACATGTATCTAGTTCAAGGTCAAGTTTCAAGTTTAGTTTGTTTCACATTTCACGAAATTAGAATTCACATAATTGACAAAATTAGAATATGATATGAAATATACTAAAAGTATCACATATATTATCAATTCTTTGTTAAGACGTCAAAATTAATTGTATTGAATAGCAGGTTATACAGGGTGAAATGTGATGAACCAATTCAAAAGCTCAGCTTGTAGATTATAGGTTGCCCTAAATAAAACTAACATTTGATTGAAATGGTTGCAATGGTGATGGACGTAACAATAATAATAGGTGGGCAAGAAGGCCTAAGAGTAAGATGATATACAAAGTGAAACAAGCAAAAATAGCCAAAACAGCAAAAACAAAATTGGAAACAGCGAGCACATTCGCATTCCCGAAGGCCCTCCGAGAACAGGCGCGATACATCAGAACATAATTGTCGGAGAAGGCCAACTGTGTAGGTCGTACCGAGGCGACAATATTCATGAAATGTTCAATGTAGAATATCATAAGTACTTTAATTACAATGTGGGTCATATGAATTAAAAAAGGACTGTCTAAGCTTATGCTTGAAACAATTCAACGACAGGGATTCTACATGTATCTCCTTGTTCAGCGTGTTCCAAAATGTTGGTCCTAAATGAATTATTGTTTTGAGTGCAAATACAGTGCGGATGTGGAAGAGGTGAAAATAATCATTTTGTCTGGTGGGATGAGTGGACGGCATTGTTTTTTATGAACATGGGAGTAAAGACACTGGGTAAATCACCTTTGTTTAGCTGTTACATGAAGAGGGCAGGCCAAGACAATAATAGTACAAATCAGATATTTTTAGTATGTTGTCAGTACGAAAATATCCATCAGTATGCGAGCGAAAATCAGCAAAGTTAATTGTTCGTACTGATCTTTTTTTAATAATGAAAATATTTTCAATGTTTATTTTCGAACAGTTCCCCTGTGCTAGGGTGATAATAATGTACCATATAAGATGTTTAATACATGAGAAGGAAAATAACATTTCAGTTTATTTATAATATCTGTAATATGATAACCATCAAAAGTCACCCATCGAACAGTTGATAACATCCATAGCCATGAAAACTAACTAATAATTCAGCAGCTTTCTAGGCCATTATGAAGCAAACTAGCAAACTCTTTAATATGTTGCTAATAATGACATCATTGGGTGCATAAGTCTTTAAAAAAAGCATCTGTAAATAAATGAAATAAAATAAAATTGTATGCGGTGTAGTGATTAAAAATCAAGATCACTGATTAAATAATATCAGACAACCCAACGTTGCTTAAGTATTGGGTTGGGTTTGTAGATGCATGTAGTAGCATGATTTAGCTTAATAATTGAAACAATTAAACAGAGTAGATATTATACGGTAATGAATTAGAATTGGTTCTTGGTTCACTGACAATTGCATCTTTCCATGACAAATTACCTTCAGGGAAGAGGAATCGCATACGAAGACGATGCCTGATATGTCGAGAAGAAACATCAGATATATGTCAAAGCATCTTGAACGGAAACACAGACTAAATGGAGAGGAACGGTGGAAGTATATTTATCAAGCAAGATCCAGGTATGTTTGACCACACTATACACTTTAACAACACCATATGTCTGTTTGATATGGACAGACAACTAATAGAGATGTTAGTGTTAGTGTTGGTTATTTTACCTGACTGCTAAGAAAGCATGAATGCTTGTTAGTAAGCAACCAGAGGACCAACGGATTTAGGTTCTCTCCTAGGGACCTGGTAATGAGGATTAATGCCTAACCAAAGGGCACGAGCTCATCAACTTGGTTTCGAACTCAGGTCGCCGGAGTATGAGACCACCACTCTACCAACTGAGCTATCGCGTTAGAGCAATTACCCAATGTATTTTCTAAGAATAATTATTATTCCGATATAATGTATAATGACTTGATTAATTTGCATGATTTTTTTTTATAGTTTCATTAGGTTTTCATAAATTCATATGGGGATTCATGAAATTGAGAAATGTTTTTTTTATTTGTTATGTTTCCATAATTCTTTTGTCCATGCATGTGTGCATCGATTGGTCTATCTTTCCAGATTTAGCATGAAAGTACAAATATCACATGAGTCAAACAGTGAGTGTGGAATAGTTATATGCTGGAGTAGGAATTCTTCAATGCTGTAGACATGATTGTTTAGAGCATGTTTTTTAAATCTGTGTGTTTTTTTTTTTTTTTTTGGGGGGGGGGGGGCGGTTAAGTCTATTAACAAGTTCTTGTATATATCTTGCATAGTTCACAGTAACAACTGTTTTGTTTTTTCGTACAAAGTGTCCCTATTCAACGCTTAGGAAAAAAAGGAGAGAAGAAAAGGCTGACTGCCCCAAGAGCTTACTGCCCCAAGTGTCCCGCTAAAAACCTGTCTAATTTGTTGGACCACAACAAAAGGAAACATTCGGGAGAGAAAGAAATACTGGTACATGTACAAAGTGGTAAGACTTGATTATCTGACTGTAAAGTAGATTTAATGTTCTTGCATGAGAAGATACATACATACAAAGTGGTAAGACTTGATTGTCTGACTGTAAAGTGGATTTTTAATGTTTGTGCATGACAATATAAAAAAAAAAAATTATCTAAAATAAAGAGATTTTACAGCCAAGATAAGAGAATATGATTGTTTTTTTCTTCTGATGACTTAAATAAATGAAGTAAACTGAATTCCTGTTGAATACAGTTAAAGATTGTTTGGTATTTAGTAAAGCAAAGCGCATGTCATGCCATTATTTCAATTATGGTATTTGTGTACAGAAATTCAGAAGTCTCTACAAATTGTCTCATGTAGTACATGTATTGTAAGTGGTGAATAATAGATTCTATTTGAATTATTCTTTTTTACAATATACTTATAAATTTAATTACAACTGTAGCTGGAAAGCAAATATGTTTTTCAGCTTATGTTGAAAGCTACAATTGGATTATATTTGTAGCTTTTCCTTGATGAATTAACCTTTAATTTCGTATTTAGCTTTATTTGCCTTCAATAGAACAACAGGAAGAAGAACTGAACATTCTTCAAAAGTATGGGCGGTATGTGCAATTCTGCTCGGCTGGCCACCACATATCGAATATTAAACGAGTTGAACAGCTACTTGGAAGAGAAGGAGGGATGAAACAACTCTTCGTTGACAAGGGAACTCTTCGTTGACAAGGGATCAATGTAATCAAGGTAATGTTTAATAATACAAGAGCTATTGGGCCTTGGAGTTAGTTGTGGCTGTTGGTTGTTGCCTGGACAATTACCTCAAAGGTAAAGACCATTCAGACAATGAGCTGGAGTTAAAAGAAGCAGAAAAGTAAAAGGAACTGGTTGACAAAAGTTTGAGGTTGTGGGTTCGAACCTCGACCGCGTCATACCAAAAGATGTTAAAAGATGGGAGTTGTTGCTACCTTGTTTGGCGTTCAACAATAAGGGATAGAGCAACGTCGATCTGGCGCTGCTCAGTGGCTGCCGGGCTCACGATCAATTGGGCAAAAAGAATTTCCGTTTCGGTTTAATAACATTTGGAGTGGACTATTAGGCTATTATTATTATTATTATTATTATTATTATGAATTTTGTATTACTAGTGTTGAGATTAATCAAACATCAAAGGGCAATTTTGTACTGCATCATGTGTGTACTATTTCCATTGATCTTTGTGTAACATGTAATATTTCATTTTCAAAATAGGGGTTGTAAAAATTGATGTTGCAAATATATCATTGGCAACATGTATGATGGATATAATTCTTGAGGGGGAAAAAGAAATTGATTTTTAAAAAGTCTTTTTGTACTGTGCTATTAATAACTTTGTTGACATTTTGTGTTTGATTGATCACATCTTTAAGATTGATGTCAAATAGGCCAAACGTTCACTGACATGTTCCTCTCCTTTTCGGCTTAAAAGTGTATTATCTACATGTAAATGGGTGTCTTCTTTCATTATCATATTTATGCTCTGATTATAGTAATTATATGTGGACGGTTAATACCATGAGAAAATAATGTGGATTTGGGATGCAAACCTGAATCCGGTCATTCCATTATCAAATATAATTTAAGTTTGTGCTCCTGATATTGCAGTTGTATGTATTATTCACCTGAATGTAGGAACTGGTATTCATTTCCCCCAATATACAGGGTTTATGAGAAATTGAAAGATCAGTACCAGCCTACTCTATCTATCTATCTATCAGGCTAGAAGAAGATGGTGATGGTGATGATCAACGGCCCTTCTTCATCCAGACCAATGGTGCTCCATTGAAAAAACCGTCTCCGGAACTTCAGAAAAGCTGGGTGAGGTGGGGGTATAATAGCACCATCAGTACAAGAGCAATCAGGAAGACGGTGGCAACAATGGTAATTAATTTTTTTGAAAACTATAGATTTGTTATGCCTCTGCCTGGAGGCATTATGTTTTCGGGTTGTCCGTCCATCCATCAGTCTCGTTTTCATTCTCGTTCTCGCGATAACTTTAAAAAGATTTGACGGAACAACTGCAAATTTTGATCATGTATGCATATGGGAGGGACAATGATCTGATTAGATTTTGGGGTCATGTGGTCAAATGTCATAGATTTTCATTCTCGCGATAACTAAAGAACCACTTGACGGGTAACTTCAAATGTGGATTATACAATGTCTTTTAAATAAGACCATTTTTTCAGTTTTGTATTACACAAAGGTCAATTGGTTTTCTTGAATTTTGTTGTTCGATGAGACTAATAGTATGAAATTTCCATTCCTATTTTAAATGTAAGTGTGTTTTTCTATTTTCTTGCCATCAGGCCCGTGACCATCTGACGAATGATCAACGTTCCCACGTTGCTACTTAATGAACCACTCGTTGAAGACTGCAGATACGAATTATGCAGCTCGATGGAAAACGGAGCAAAATGTAGAAGCTCAGCATTTGATGAGATCCCTACTGTTAGATGAGGTGAGCACATAGACACAATGCTGCTTTTCAGCACTATTTAGTTCCCCCAAAACAGAGCTGTAATTAAGTATCAAAAGTCTAATGCATATATTTGTTACCATTTGAGAAAATAGCAGGAACATTTATTTGAATTAATACTGCATTACGGTATACTACACTGTATTATAAAAATGTCACCACGCCCATGTGGTATATTAAATTTGTGATTTCTTATTCAGGTGGCATCTGAATGAAGTGATGAGTATCAAGAACAGTATATTGCATGAATAATTGTTGCACATGGAGTTCAATTCTGTAAATCATGTAATAATACTATTTTATCAGGTGGGCTGTATCTAATACAGACCACCTTATATTTTTGTTAAAATTGCCTTTATTTATTTATTATTATTTATTTATTTTTCTTAATTATACCCACTTTTTTGTTAACAAGATAACTTGAAAATGGCTCAATTAAATGCCTTGAAATTTGGCACACATATGTATAGGCATATGAACAAAACAAAGTAATGTTTTCAACCTTGACCTTGACTGATGACGTCATCTAGGCGCCATTTTGTGAAATTTTCTGAAAATTTACTCATGGTCATATTTTCATAACGGTAAATCATTTCTCATTCATATTTATCATGATCAAGGTCAATATCAGTCCGGTCAATTTCTTGTCAAAAAACGCGCGCGTGCGCGTACGTCCGCGCGTCAGTGCGCGCGCAAAATTTTATAATGCTGAAAATCTTCTCAAATTTATTTTGCATACGTTTAAGGCCATTTTAAGCATTTTATAAAAAATCGCGCACACGCACATATGCGCGCGTTTTCGCGCGCAAAACTATTATACAACATAGAATCGCCATTTTTTTTCTTCCATGATATTTCCCATATTTTTACAAACAAATTGATACCATGTTTATCTCTTTATGACTATTATTAAGGGAATGAGCGTTCGCTTAACATAAATGTCCGTGCGCGCGAGCTCTTGTAATACATAACATACATGGGCAAAAACATGCCTATACACAATCCATTATAGCTCTTTGGGATGCACCTGGACCCCAATTCTGTTTTAATATTTGAAAAGAGTATGAGTCAGAGATATGATTTCATGTCTCATTTGGCCATTAAGTGTATCGTGACATCATCTTAATGGCCTTGGAACTCAAAATACGAATTTGCATATTATGACATCAGCATATTTATGGAAAATTGATTGTATCTCTGTATATATTGATTGATTTTCTTTAAAATTTCAATATGTTGTAGCTAAGATATTTTTCTACAAGTTCAATAATAACCCTTTTTCATTTTGATGACGTCATCAGAGTGAAAATTTTGATTAAAGGCCTCATGTCAGAAATTTCATAATTTGCGTGTTATGACTATAAAAGGTGAATTTCGTTCACGTAATGAATCTACATGATAGTGTTTTTTAAGAATTTTCAAGCAATATCTCGCTTAACTTTGCTCTATTTTGTTTTCAAATTTAAGTTGACCAGCCCACCTATACTTGTTCCAAACAAGTATTATGTCTAGTTATTATTTATTTTTCTTAATTCTTGCCACTTTTTTGTTAGCAAGATAACATTGAAATGGTTCAATCAAATGCTTTGATATTTGGCACACATATGTATAGGCATATGGACAAGACACGGTAAGGTTTTCAACCTTGACCTTGACTGATGACGTCATCTAGGCGCCATTTTGTGAAATTTTCTGAAAATCTTCTCATGATCATATCTTCATAACCAAAAGGTATTTTTCATTCATATTTATCATGATTAAGGTTAATATCAGTCCGGTTAATTTCAGGTGAAAAAACGCGCGCGTGCGCGTACGTCCGCGCGTCAGTGCGCGCGCAAAATTTTTAAATGCTCAAAATCGTCTCAAATTTATTTTGCATACGTTTCAGGTCATATTAAGCATTTTATAAAAAATCGCGCGTACGAGCATGCGCGCGCGTTTTCGCGCGTAACACCACTACAAAACATAGAATCGCCATTTTTTTTTCTTTCATGATATTTCTCATATTTTTTCAAGGAATTTGATACCATGTTTATCTCTTTATGACCATTATTAACAAGACGAGCATAAATTAAAGATAAATGTCAGTGCGCGCGAGCTCTTGTAATACATAACATACATGGACAAAAAAATGCCTATACACAATCCATTATAGCTCTTTGGGATGCACCTGGACCCCAATTCTGTTTTAAAATTTGAAAAGAGTATATGTCAGAAATATGATTTCATGTCTCATTTGGCCATGAAGTGTATCGTGACATCATCTTAATGGCCTTGGAACTCAAATTACGAATTTGCATATTATGACGTCAGCATATTTATGGAAAATTGATTGTATCTCTGTATATATTGATTGATTTTCTTCAAAATTTCAATATGTTGTAGCTAAGATAATTCTCTACAAGTTCAATAATAACCCTTTTTCATTTTGATGACGTCATCAGAGTGAAAATTTTGATTGAAGGCCTCATGTCAGAAATTTCATAATTTGCGTGTTATGACTATAGAAGGTGAATTTCGTTCACGTAATGAATCTACATGATATTGTTTTTTAAGAATTTGTAAGCAGTATGTCGCTTATTTTTGCTCTATTTTGTCTCAAATTTTAGTTGACCAGCCCACCTATACTTGTTCCAAACAAGTATTATATGTCTAGTTTTTCTTATTTCGACCCACTTTTTGTTAGCAAGATAACTTTAAAAAAGCTTAATCAAATAACTTGAGATTTGGCACACATATGTATAGGCATATGGAGAAACCACAGTAAGGTTTTCAACCTTGACCTTGACTGATGACGTCATCTAGGCGCCATTTTGTGAAATTTTCTGAAAATCAACTCTTGATCATATCTTCATAACCAAAAGTCATTTCTCGTTCATATTTATCATGATCAAGGTCAATATCAATCCGGTCAATTTCAGGTCTAAAAACGCGCGCGTGCGCGTACGTCCGCGCATCAGTGCGCGCGCAAAAAACTTAAATGCTCAAAATCGTCTCAAATTTATTTTGCATACGTTTTAGGTCATTTTAAGCATTTTATAAAAAATCGCGCGTACGAGCATGCGCGCGCGTTTTCGCGCGTAACACCATTAAAAAACATAGAATCGCCATTTTTTTTTCTTTCATGATATTTCTCATATTTTTTCAAGGAATTTGATTCCATGTTTATCTCTTTATGACCATTATTAACAAGATGAGCGTAAATTCAAGATAAATGTCAGTGCGCGCGAGATCTTTTAATACATAGCATATATGGGCAAAAACATGCCTATACAAAATCCGTTATAGCTCTTTGGAATGCACCGGGATCCTCAATTTTTTTTCATATTAAGATAGAGTATGAGTCGGAAATATGATTCCATGTCTCATTTGGCCATTAAGTGTATCGTGACATCATCACAATGGCCTTGGAACTCAAAATACGAATTTGCATATTATGACGTCAGCATATTTATGTAAAATTGATTGTATCTCTGTAAATATTGATCAATTTTCTTCAAAATTTCGATATGTTGTAGCTAAGAGAATTCTCTACAAGCGCAGTAATAACCATTTTTCATTTTGATGACGTCATTATAGTGAAAATTTTGATTAAAGGCCTCATGTCAAAAACTTTATAATCTGCGTGTTATGCCTATAGAAGGTGAATTTAGTTCACGTTATGAATCTACATGATATTGTCTTTTAAGAATTTGTAAGCAGTATGTCGCTTATTTTTGCTCTATTTTGTCTCAAATGTTAGTTGACCAGCCCACCTATACTTGTTCCAAACAAGTATTATATGTCTAGTTATTTCTAAAGTTACACAACTGCCTTGAAATTTCAAGATAAAAAGTTTTAGACAATTAGTTTTAATTGCATAGTGGGAGAAAATTCTGTAAGAAAGAGCCAATGTATTAGGAAATATTAGCTGAAGATTTGCTTCCTTTCTCACTCTTATGTTCATGAAGGTACTAAATGAGGAGGAGGAGCCAATACCTGACATGACAGAGGAAGAGTTCTATGAGGACGAATCAACCGAGGAGGAAGATGTAGATGGCAATGTATGTATGGCAGTTTATTGCAAAAATACATAAAATTACTTCTCACTTCTGAGGTATTGAGTAATTCCAATGGAATGTTTTGCACAGGTACTTGATATAAATAACAATTGAATATGTTTTGTAATCAGTTGAGAAATGAAGCCTTCTGAGCATCTGGAGTTCATGGATCTTGAGGGGAACTGACTGAAGTCAGTATGACTAAATTTGATTTCAGAGGGCTTTTTGATATCGTCGTGTATTACAAAAAAATTGTCAAATTTAACCCTATATACATGTAGATAAGGCTATTTAAAAACTGCATAGCCTGAGGGCGTTTCTGTTTGACACCGTTGCGTAGAAGAGCGTGGAAGATTCTTAAGTCGTCCAGCAGCATGCACTCCATTCATAGACAGCTAAGATATGCACTACACATCATGTGCGGGAACGAGCTGAGCCTGATCTAATCTAAAGGGGAAAACAATGAAGTACATAAGGAAAGAGAAGAGGAAATAGAGTTTATTGTATTTCTTTGTTTTTCCTTTGATCTATCCTCTCCCCTTCCTTTATGTATTTCTTTTTTCTTCCTTCCATCAATCTACATTTCTTTGTTTTATCTTGTACTTTATGCTCTCCCGTTATGTTGAAATGATACATGAAATCAGGTTTTTGAGGAATTTTGGATCCGACGTGCAAGTACAAAATTATGCATAGCTTTAGAACCCCATGCCTGGGCGTCACAAATTTGGTCTCAAAAGATGCATAGGACAAAAGTCCTGAAAATTTAGTGAGAGATATTTTTGTGTTAAAAAATGTTGAGGGGGATGCTAATTTAGCCTCCCCTCGGGCTGCATGTATATAGGGTTAAACTTTCATTCAACCTTCCATGACTCCTTGATTCTTCATGCAGACATGTCCAAGAGATAGGGGAGAGTCATCCTCAAGACCAGAGAAAAACAAGGCATTCAAAGTCGCTACAGTAGCTCCCCTCTAGATTTGTTGTCGAATGAAAAGTAGCAACAAATCGATGAGGAAATATAGACCTACATGCATGTTGACTTGAAAATATGAAAATAAGGCAATACTGTTGAAACACAGTAAGTTTAATATGCTTCACCCGATTTCGAAAAAGTCCACGAACCTCACTGGCCATCTAACTTGACGACCAGACCTGGTCCTTCGAATCTCGGGAGTGTTCTGCTTCAGTGCAGGATCCCATGCTAACGGTGCAGGATCCAGTGCTAACGGAGCAGGATCCAGTGCTAACGGAGCAGGATCCAGTGCTAACGGAGCAGGATCCAGTGCTAACGGAGCAGGATCCAGTGCTAAGTCTGCGGAGTTGGATTGCCGAGGGACTTGGATAGGTGGATCTTGACCCTTCCTAGATTGAGCAGGGAGATCTTGCTCCATGAAAGCTGGTTTAAGTCTCTCAACACTGACAGTTTCACGTTTACCATTGTAATCAATAGTAAAAAACTTGTCAGAGCGTTGAAGGACTCGAAAAGGCCCCCTGTAAGGAGGTTGAAGGGGCCCCTTGACTGCATCAACCCTCAAAAAGACGTGGGATGAGGAATGCAACTCTGGGTGTACCTGTGTAGGGGTAGCTCGTTGCTTGCGAGTAGGGGTGGGATGTAATTCACGCATCAGTCTCTTCAGTCTGTGGGCGTAATTAGCTGGATCGCCAGCAGAGTCAGTCTGTGAAGGAGACACAAATTGGGCCGGTAGCATGACCGTAGTACCAAAAACGAGTTCTGCTGCGGAACATCCCAGATCAGACTTGATAGCTGTACGTATACCCAGCAATACCAAGGGAAGGACCTCAGTCCAACGGACTGTGCTATGCGCCTTGAGAGAGGCTTTGAGTTGCCTGTGAAAACGCTCAACAAGCCCATTGGCTGCCGGATGGTATGCTGTTGTGCGAATGCGTTTAGTGCCAAGAAGATTAGTGAGAGCAAGAAAGAGTGCTGACTCAAATTGTCTACCCCTGTCTGTTGTAAGAGTAGTTGGAGCACCAAACACCGCTACCCATCTGGCCACAAAAGTACGTGCTACAGTATCCGCAGTGATATCTGGGATAGGTATAGCTTCTGGCCATCTGGTGAAACGATCCACACAAGTAAGAAGGTACGTGTTACCCTCTGAAGTAGGAAGTGGGCCTACAAGATCGATGTGCACATGAGAGAAACGTGCATCAGGTGAGGTAAAAGTGCCAAGTGGAACTTTTGTGTGTTTATGCACCTTGCATCTCTGGCATTCAAGACATGTTCTGGCCCATTTCCTGATATCATGATTAATACCAGGCCAAACGAAACGTTCCGTGATGAGCTTTTGAGTGGCCCTGATCCCAGGATGGGATAGTCCGTGGAGGGCGTCAAAAATAGCTCGTCTGTGTTTGACTGGAACAAGGGGTCTAGCAACACCTGTCGAAACATCACATAGCATGGTAGTAAGAGAACCAGGAAGCGATATAGACTTGAGCTGAAGCGAGGAGTCCTGTACCTCACTATCATCCTCTTGATCTTTCGCAATGGCTGCAAAATCTATGACCGAGGATGAATCAACTCTGTCGATACACAGACGGGAGAGAGCGTCTGCTGCTGTGTTCTCCCTTCCTGCTATGTGGTGTATCTCAGATGTGTATTGGGATATGAAATCAAGCTGGCGGATTTCACGAGGTGAGTGTCGGTCAGGCTTTGAATTCAAAGCATGGGTGAGAGGTTTGTGATCCGTGTAGATGGTAAATGTGCGACCTTCAAGTAGATGTCGAAAGTGCTTTACACCGAGGTAGGCTGCTAACAGTTCCCGACCGAAAGTGCTGTACTTAGTCTCGGCAGGCTGTAGTCTCTTAGAAAAGAAAGCCAACGGTTGCCAAATACCATCTACCAGCTGTTGGATAGTTCCCCCAACTCCCACATCAGATGCATCAACCAACAGGCATAGAGGAACATCAATTCTAGGATGAACTAAAACTGCAGCGTTAGCTAACTGATCTTTAGCCTGAATGAAAGCAGAAAGTTCTTGTTCACCTAGGGTGATTGGTTGGTTCTTCTTCAATCTATTTTTCAACAGATCCGTGAGAGGCTGGAGTACTTCTGCACACCGCGGAATAAACCGTCTGTAGAAATTGATCAGCCCGAGGAACTCTCGTAGTTTGGTAAGTGATGTAGGTATCGGAAAATCACGGATGATCTTCACCTTGTCACTAAGTGGCTGTATTCCTTCCGAGTCAACTTTATGCCCTAGAAAGGACAGTAAAGGTACTCCAAACTGACACTTAGCGGGGTTGAGAATGATTCCATACTCTTGCAGGCGGTCAAAGAGTAAACGGAGATGTGTCTCGTGTTCGTCTTTGGTAGTACTAGCTACAAGAATATCGTCTAGATAAACATAGACGAAAGGAAGACCGCGAGTGACATCATCCATCAATCTTTGGAATGTCTGAGCTGCATTGCGAAGGCCAAACGGCATCCTAACAAACTCGAATAATCCAAAAGGGGTGGTTATAGCTGTCTTGTGGATATCGCTAGGCTCGACTGGGATCTGATGATATGCCCTGATGAGATCAATCTTGGAAAAGATTGTCTTGCCACTAAGTGACGCAGAGAAATCTTGCAAATGAGGAATAGGGTATCTATCAGGAATAGTACGAGCATTAAGCATGCGATAATCTCCACAAGGTCGCCAGTCCCCTGGTGTCTTCTTCGGAACCATGTGCAAGGGACTTGACCAGTTGCTATCAGATTGTCTGATAATGCCGAGTTCAAGCATGTGTTCAAACTCTGCCTTGGCAATCTGCTGCCGATCTGGAGCAAGCCGACGAGGGCGAGCTGAAGCAGGTGGGCCTCGAGTTTGGATATGGTGGGTGGTTGTATGCTTGACTGCTGAGTGCTTGTATACTGGCCGGGTGATGTCAGGATACTCACGAAGAAGGGAGTGGAAACGCTCCGAAGTATCTTGCTTGACATACACCGGGCTAATGATGCCTGTGTATGTACCGACTCCCTGTACTGTAAGAGTGGTGGTGGTGTCTATCAGCCGTCGATGTTTGATGTCGACTAATAGTCCATAGTTATCAAGGAAATCGGCTCCCAAGATAGGTGTAGGTATGTCCGTGACAACAAAAATCCAACGAAAAACTCGCCGCAACCCAAGATCAAGAGTGAAAGATCTCTGGCCAAAAGTCTTAATGGGTGACTTGTTAACAGCTTGAAGTTGGATATTTGTTGCACTTACCATTGCCGATTTTCCTAACATGGATTGAGGGAAAATACTAACTTCGGCCCCAGTATCAACAAGAAAACGCGTGTCTGATTGTCTATCATGAACAAAGAACAGGCGACTGGGTTGAATGGTGCCAAGTGAATTAGTCGCCGCTATTCCTTGGCGGGCCCGTTTCCCTGGACATATCCAGGGCGGCTTTGTCCTGCTGAGTATGAACAAGGACTTATGCACTTCTGGGCTCGTTTGCCATGCTTCCAGTGGTACCAACATTCGGCCCCAGCATGTTGTTGATGCCGACTCGGGCTACGGGAAGCTGATTGGCGAGGGCCGGAATTCTTCGGGCCTCGCTGTCGACTGCGACTTCTGCGGTCCTCCTGTATAGAACAAGTCAAGGCTTGCACCTGAGCAGCCAGTTGAGCAACCTGGGTAGAAAGTCGATGTACTTCACCAGAGTCATTGGGAGTAGCGCAAGCGTAAGTCTGCGCTGGTACCTCTTTAGGTAAGACATGTGAAATAGTAGGCGGACCAGCAACTTCAACAATTTTGTCGGCTAATGCCGCTAGCGCAACCAAGCTGACATCATCGCTTGTAGAAGCGAGAATCAACTGTACATTGGTTGGCAAGCGTTGCAAAAATAATTGCTTAAGTATACTAGTTTCCAAAGTATTAGAGCCTAATAATTGTTGCATTCTCCTAAGAAGTTGGGAGGGCGACCTATCGCCTAAATCTTCACTCGTCAGCAATTTGTTCAGACGCTTTTGCTCGGAGACAGAAGTTCGCTTGACTAGTGCTGCTTTGAGTATCTTGTACGGCTCTGTTTGGGGAGGGGCAATTAAAATATCGCGCACCTCTAGAGCTACCTCTGGTTGTAATGAGGCGACAACATAAGCGAACTTTGTAGACTCAACCGAGACACCTCTAGTTTGAAACTGAGCCTCAACCTGAGCAAACCAAATATCAGGATCATGTGCCCAAAATGGTGGAAGCTTTAAGCTAACATATGAGACTTGAGGGGATGGTTCAGAAACCTCACTAGGTGATACATTGCTATCGGTATCAGGCATGATAATGACGATGACAAGGTAGATTAGATCAACAGAAGAAAAAAAATCTGGATCACGTCGGGGTCACCAGTTTAGGGAATTTAATCGCCTAAATAAAAGAAATAGAAATAGATTCCTTTCCTACCTTGTCTCGTAGAAACACCTGTTGAGTACAGATACTTGGAACATATATTATATCACAAGTAGTAGTTCAAATATTGCACAGCACCCGTAGAAAGAATATGTAAGACCATGTACAAAGTAATGACGCTTCTTCGCGAATTAAGTAAAGAAGAAGAAACTTATAATCTCTATAAAGTAATAAGGCCTCAGAACCGAGTAGAGAAACAAGCGAAGAAATAGGACAAGAATTAAGATGAAGCTGAATTAGCTTTGCTGTAGATCGATTCAAGACTCTCCAGAATACATGTGCTCTATATGAACAGCTCAGGAGAAGTGATGAAAATAGGTGTGGCAAATAAAGCAAGCAAGTGTAATGTGCCTGTATAAGCTATACCACTAGGTGGTTGCACATCCCAACCCATAGGGTGTGGAATGTGCTTGCCAGAATAAGTATGTATGGCACTCTAGTAATGTAACAGGTGTCACTAAAGAAATGAGTGACAATGGAATAAAAGGCTAGACTTCAAGCCACACAATATAGACAAGACAATAATATATACAAATGCAAAGTTCTCCAAAGGTCAAGTCGCTACAGATGCATAGGACAAAAGTCCTGAAAATTTAGTGAGAGATATTTTTGTGTTAAAAAATGTTGAGGGGGATGCTAATTTAGCCTCCCCTCGGGCTGCATGTATATAGGGTTAAACTTTCATTCAACCTTCCATGACTCCTTGATTCTTCATGCAGACATGTCCAAGAGATAGGGGAGAGTCATCCTCAAGACCAGAGAAAAACAAGGCATTCAAAGTCCAACCAAAGACAGCAGTAAGTGTAGCTTTTTAGCCATACATTAAATTATGCATTCATTAAATCACTACTATTTTTACTTGGTCGTGTCTGAAAATATGTGGCACACTGAGAACAATTTGCTGCAAAAATATAAATTGTTCATGTTTTCATTACTTTGTTTTGCCCATAATGAATCTATGCTTTGCAGATGTTCACAAGTTCTTTCTCTGTGACTGTACTGCATAAGTGGAAAGTCATCAGGAAAATCTGGCTTTACAAATTATTCCAGTAATAATAATAATCTTTTAAAGTCCACTCCAAATTTTATTAAGTTAAACCGAAAATGGAAATTCTTTTTGACCAATTGATCGTGAGCCCGGCAGCCACTGAGCAGCGCCAGATCGACGTTGCTCTATCCCTTATTGTTGAACGCCAAACAAGGTAGCACCAACTCCCGTCTTTTAACGTCTTTTGGTATGACGCCGCCGGGGTTCGAACCGACGACCTCCCAGTTGTGAGGCAGACGCTCTACTGACGCTCTACTGTATTGGTGTAATGAAGGGCATACCTGTACATCATCTCCAAAAATAACACTACATTGTGTAATGAGAGATATGTGTGGCAGTAATAGTAATTCCTGTAACGATTAAACAGGATTTTTTTTAGGGGGGTTATGTTATAACATTTCAGCCAAATTCATCTACTTCCCAATTTAATCATGTGGTCATGATCATACATCTCATCATCATCTTCTTCATCACAGGCTACATAGCTACAGAACTATAAATGCTTCATGACGCTTTGGTCCGGTACAGATGAAACTTCATCATCATCATCATCATCATGATACGAGGAGAGGTAGATCCTGTAATCCTCGGTCACTTCTTCAGGGTTGGTTATGTTCTAGAGGTTAACTTATTGCACATGCGCAGATTTTGGGACGGTTTTGATCATATAAATTTTACTCGAATCGCTCAGACCACCAGTGCTTGTCCAGTCTCATCTTGAAGATATCGATGGAGTTCGAGTCAATTATTTCTTGAGGGAGACTATTCCAGTCGGACACCACTCTGTTGCTGAAAAAGCACTTCCTTATATTTAGACGAGACCTTTCCTTGAAAATCTTTAGAGAGTGTCCTCGGGTTCGAGTATCGAGTGATAAGGTGAAGAAGTGACTTGGGTCCAGCCTTACTAAGCCCTTTAGTATTTTGAAGACTGTAATGGCATCGCCTCTCCGTCTCCTATAGTACAAGGAGTGTAGGTCAAAAATCTTTAGCCTGTCTGTGTAGGGAAGTTCTCTTGTCTCTGGCATCATCTTTGTCGCTCTCCTCTGGACCCTTTCAACTTTGTAGCCATCTTCCTTCCAGCGTGAGTGCCATAGGATGTTACCATATTCCAAGTGTGGTCTTACTAATGTCTTGAATAGGAGGGGTAGAGTCTTAGTGTCCAGCCTGGTGAAGGTACGTCTTATTATTCCGAGGAGTTGGTTTGCTTTGTTTACTGCCATAGATACATGTTCATGGAACCTAAGTTCGACATCTACTTGTACACCCAGGTCTTTTTCAAGAGTGGATATCTTGACTTCTTCTCCTTTCATGTGGTAATTGACCTTTCTGTTGTTTCTACCCAGGTGAATAACTGCACACTTGCTTTGGTTGAAGGGTAGTTGCCACTTCTCAGCCCACAAGGTGAGATTTGTCAGGTCCGTCTGTAGTGATGAGGAGTCTACCTGATTTCCTACTTCTCTGTATAATTTGGTGTCATCAGCAAAGAGTAGAATCTTGGAGGTAACTCTCTTAGGCAAGTTATTTATGAAGATGACAAACAGAATAGGCCCAAGGATGCTCCCCTGTGGTATTCCGCTCTTCACCGCAGTCCATGTTGATGTCACTCCATTCATGGCTACTCTCTGCTTTCTACCTTTGAGGAAGGCTCCAATCCAAGAAAGTAGTGAATTCACAATTCCATGAGCTTCCAGCTTAAGTAGTAGTCTTTCATGCGGAACTGCATCAAATGCCTTTCTGAAGTCAAGATATAAAACGTCAATAGGCTGATTGTCGTCAAGAATATTAGACCAATTCTCCATTGCCCACAGAAGTTGTGTCATACATGATCTCCCATTCACAAAGCCGTGCTGACATTCAGAGAGGAGTTCGTTTATATCAAAGTATTTCATTACGGCATCTCTAATAATACTTTCGAGCATTTTTCCGATGACTGATGTTAGAGTAACTGGTCTGTAGTTCTCTACTGCCTTCCTGCTTCCTTTCTTATAGATTGGAGTAACGTTTCCTTGCTTCCAGTCTTCCGGAAGTGATTTCTCCTCCAGTGACCTGTTGAATAGGACTGACAGGGGTTCCGCCATTTCCTTGGATATTTCTTTCAGCAGTAGGGGATGAATGTTGTCAGGTCCAGCTGATTTATTTCCATTCAGGTTTTTGAGTTTCTTTTCCACAGTTTCTGGGTTTGTTGTCACTTTATCGATGCAGGAATCATTGTTTAATCTGGTCAATGTTGGTAGGTATTCAAGGTCCTCATGAGTGAAGACGCTAGCAAAGTAGGTATTTAATGCCTCAACTTTTTCCTCATCAGTCTGTAGGGGGGTGCCATCACTGCTGATTAAATCTCCAATGCCAGATTTTGATTTTCTCTTATGACTTGCATTGTTCCAAAATCCTTTAGGATTTGTACCAATATTGCTGATGAGGTCGTCTTCATGGTCTTTCCTAAGTTGACGTGTCATTCTTCGAAGGCTGTTGGTAGCTTCTCTGTACATCTTGTTGTTGTGACTACATCTCAATTTTCTATATTTATCCCAGAGGTGACTTTTCCTCTTCTGGAGAATAAGAGCTTCTTTAGTCATGTAGATGCTTTTCTTTCTCCTGCCTTTGTGGTGAGCTTTAGGAATACACTCTTCCATTTCATCATATAGCTTCTTTGTGATCGTTGACCATGTTTCATTGCAGTTTTTATCTTCCAAAAGATCAGTCCAATTTACAGCACTAAGATTTTCTCTCATTTTGATGAAATCTCCTTTGTACATATTGTATTGATCAGGTCTTTTGCTCTTGTGAGGTTCACTCTGAATACTTAAGTCAACATGAAGGCTGCAATGGTCGCTCCTTCCAAGTGGTGGTCGATGTGAGACTTCCTGGATCATTTCTTCAATGTTTGTAATGACAAGGTCAAGTACATTTGCTGTCTGACCTCCTCGGTATCTGGTAGGGTCCCGAACGTGCTGGAACATATCTGTGCTTTGCAGTGCATCAAGAAACATGTGTGCTAGGTGATTACTAGGTGCTTCTACGTGCAACTTATCCCAGTCTATTTCTGGAATATTGAAATCTCCAATCAATATTACGTGTGATTCTTGCCTGGTACTAACGGTACTAATGAGTTCACTTAGAGCATCTGAATTTTCTTTTGAGCTTGAAGGGCTGCGGTACAAACATCCAACTAAGAGCTGATCTTTTTTGGACAAGTTTACCTTACACCATGTCGCTTCTTGAAAGTCGGTAACAATTTCCACTTCCGTTGCTTTCAAATCCTTCTTGCAATAAATGGAAACTCCTCTTTTAGCCCCGCTTTCCAGATTTGAGAACATATCATATCCTTCAATACTGAATGAGACTGCTGAATGGTTTGTAGTGCTTGATTTCGGTAGAACTACATTTATCATAACAATGTCTGGAATCACCTGTGCTATTGCTAGTTGTAACTCTTCCATTTTATTACTAAGCGAGTCAGCATTTGTGTAAAATATAGACAAGTTTGAGGGCTTTGCATGGGTGTGCATGTATGTACTCCGACTCACTCCTTCAGTATCCTGTACTTCAGCTTGGGTGGTCAGTCATTGGACGTCCTCCTCTGAACCCCCCCACTGCTCCTAACAATTCCACTTCACTGTCACTGCTCTGCCTGCTCATTTCTACGGAAGACTGTGGGTCGGGGGCGTTCTGGTTCCTTCTACTTTCTGCTTGGGTGTTTCTCAGTGTAGAAGCAAGTGCTTCATTTTCTTCTCCCTTAGTCTTTCTTTCTTTTAGGTTTGTTGACCTTTCAGACATTTGGACTACTCTTCCTCGATGTATAATGAGATTGCTCTCACCACCTTCGCGTCTGAGTTTTAGTTCTTGTCTCAGCCAGCTCATATTTTTCCTGACGCTGCATTCGTGTGAGGTCTGGTGATATATAAGTATCTTTCCAATTCTCTGAATTTCTGAGACTTCTAGCATTTTCCAATATGTCTCTCTTCCTTCTTGCAGACTCTAGTTCTATTAGTAAGACTCGAGGTTTGGTTTTCTTGTTTTGGTTTTTTCCGCCCAGTCTAATGGATCTGACTATTTTTGCATTTCGTGCAAAGATCTACCACCATCATATGCTTTTCTACTGGTACTAGGTTCAGGGTAGGTACTTGCAGACTGGGAGCCAACTGATTTGGAACCATCAGATTCATAGTGGTTTATCCTTACTGCATTGACTTGTCAGGTTAGAATTGGCTACTTCTGCATAGGACTTTCTAAGTCTCTTTTCTCCATCAATTACTATGTCCTTCATGGTTTCATGTGCTTGAGAGACAATTTTGCAGACATTTTGACTCAGTTTTTTCTGTATTCTGCTTGCAATCTCTTCAACATCATGTGATAGCATGGTTTGTGCACCTTTCACCATGTTCACTGCATTCTTTGCTGCTTTCAGGGCTTTATCGTCACAGTCAACACAGAACCAAGGTAACTGATTGCTCTTGCATGAACTAATGAGTGTGTATGTATCCTCACTCATCTGTTGACAGGTCAAGCATGACCATTTATCACACACTTCAATCATACGATTTGTCTTCCTCTGGCATTTGGAGCACTTGAAATCTTCGGTGACATTGTCACTAACACTGTTATTATTGGGCTGGTTAACTACAGACTTAACTGGTTTCAGCTTTAGATTTGATTGACAACTTCTTACTAGTCTTGGTCTTGGTGTTGGGTTCTTTCTTGTCTTTCTCTAAAGAGAAGTTCACCACTCTTCGTGCTTTATTTGCTGCTTCTTCTGTTACACGATCTCGTTCTGGATCCCTGGTATCCTGACAGATACTCAACGAGATAGACGCAGGCTGAGATGTCTCGGACATTTGACTTCCAAGTTCGTCCCGCGCTGATTTTGGCGAGTCAACATCGTCTTCGGATCCAGGCCGAGTCCCCGAGCTGTCAAGCGGCAATGCTTTTTTATTGAAGGGGGATAGTTTCCTCAGCTTCTTTTGAACTTTCTCCAATGTCAGAATCCACCTAAAATCTCCCCTATTTCAACCAATCTTACTCCAAAGAAGCAATATGATGTAAAAGCAGCTAATATTTGCAGTAATATTGATATTTGGCAAAAAGAAATATGCAAAAGCCAGAATTTAAAAGTCCAAAAGAGAGCTCTGATCAAAAACACGTCCTTCACCGCACGCACGCAATTTTTTGTTGTTGATTAGTCAATCACTAGGAACAACCTTAAAACTATCTAGGGAAGGCAGCAAAGTAAAAGTAGCAAGGGGTAGATTGTTCCAGACGTGTATGGTCCTTGGTAGGAAAGAGTACAAGTTCCTGTCAATTCTGGATTCAATTACATTGTCTGCTGTCTGCATCAGATGTGAAATGCTGACTTGAATGATTTGCGTTTCTGGGATGAAGCTTGGTTAATGTTATTGGAGATGCTCCCTTGTGGATTAAGTAGAAATGTCTTAATCTGGCACTAAGTCGTCTCTTGGTTACCTGGTAGACTTTCCCAATCCAGTGTTTATAACATTCCGATGTCACTGGACTTACGGTGGTAATCATAAACCACAAAACAGGGAAGCACTTCTTTGAACTTAGTCGAACATCTGAATGTATTTAGTCTGGTTTGGAATAACCTATTGATTACTTCTTTTATTGTACTTTTATTCAGGTAAAGAGAAAATTCATTTTCACGCCAGAAGACAAGTTCGAACTGACCACTAAAGTCAGAGAGAGCATAAGGTACATTTGGAGTAGAAAGAAAAAGGTAAGAATTTGTGTGGTTGTGAGTAATGTATTATATTTTCTGTAGATTAAGTTTTAAAACCATTCTGGTAATGTTATAACAGAGGGTGATAATTTCATGTGAAAATTGTTCAGATTTTACTGTTATTGATTAGAGATCCACATTGTGCACATATAAGCAAATAGATCTCTGGATAGCTAAATAACCATTGAAAAGTATCTAATTGGCTAATAGGGTTAGATAATTCAATTTAGTTATTTTCTCAATCACAGTATTAACAAAAATCTTAAAATATGAACAAAAGCAAAGTAGGAAACGATAGGAGGACAATATCTTTTGGAAAGTATTTGTCTGTTATTGTCACTTTCAACTTGGATTTAAAGATAACAAATTACTTGGCGTTGCTGGGATTATGAATTAAAATAGAGCTGAGGAAAAGTATTGACAGTAAACAATTCTACGATGAGGTTCGTCACCTTGGATTAGGCAAAGGTAATTAATACTTCAATCGGCAATCTTCTTTCTGCATTCATGAATTCTTTATCTACTTGTGTCTTCGTATTTCTCCATGTCAGAACCATTCAATGGAATAACTTGCGGAGCGAGACTACAGGCATCACTATTTCCTGCGTCATCATCGTTGGCGTCGTCACAATCATACTGTAATCAATATAACTTTCTATGCATTTGAGGTAGAATCACCAAATTCATGTCACAGGTACATCTCTTGAAGCAGCAGGTCAAGTTCGAAAGTGAGTTGGATCTGACCAAGTTCAAAGGTCAAAAGGTCAATGAACTTTCTGTAAAAATCACTCACAATATTACTTTCTATGGATTTGAGGTACATGTAGAATCACCAAATTAATATATCACAGTTGCATCTTTTGAAGACAAAGGCTAATAAACTTCATTAAAAGCCACTGAACATATAATTTGTGTATCTTTGAGGAGATGAGGCAAGACAACGCTTGGCATTTGCTTTGTATAAGTAATTGAAATAAAACCTTGAGGTATTCAGTTTAAAAAGTCCAATATTCACACTTCTTTGACTTGAATTAAAAATATTTTATTCATTTTGCACTTTCAGGCAGATATGAGGTCACAAAACGTCACATGACTTGGTAACGGTATGGCTGATTTAAAAAAACTTGTTGTCAAAAGATTTGCAAGGCATGAAAGAAAAAAGTCTGGAAGTGGCGTTGAGTAAAATGTGGCGGTTCGCATTTCGCAGCGATAATTGTAGAGGGGGCCATGATGCCCCCCCCCCAGTCTTTTACGGTTAATGTGTGATCTATTTCAGATCTTGCAATGATGGAGGCATTAATTTTGACTGCACGAAGTTGAGGATACATGTAGTTTCTCTCTATTTTCTCCAGCCTCACACTGCTCATAAAATAAAGTATTCTCCATGTGGTTTCACATTTATTTCTACTTGCAGAGCTCTGGTAGAATATCCCCACCTACGATTGTGCTACCTACGCCAAGACATGAGGAGGCTGGATTGAGATTAGACGACAAAACTCTACTACAAGACTAATAGGGATAGGTTAAAAAGAAGAGCAGAAATTTGCAACATTTCCGTTTTCGTAGGAATCATATTAATAATTATAGACATGTTCTAAAGAAAGATTATTATGTGACAAATATCATTGAACATAAACAAAACCCTACTCAGCTGTGAACAATCTTGAAAGGTCTTAGTGGCAGTAATGCCCAATTTTCTGTTGATAAACTTGGAGTAAATGATGAGTATGTTCATAAACCTCTCAAAATAGAAAAAAAAACTTAATCGTTCATTTGTAAGGTTTTGTGTTATACCATTGGGTGCTCCCAAGATTTCTGATAATGGTAATGTGCATCATGTTTCTTGTAACCATATTTTTGCTTTTGCGGAAATTGATTCACAGTGTGTACTAGAGATTCTTAAAATGCTGGATATTAAAAAGGCAATAGGTATTGATGGATTGGACTCTTAATTACTTAAAGAAGCTGCACCGATTGTGTCATAGCAATTGACTCAGATGTTTAATTTTTCAGACAGGTCAGATACCAAATGATTGGAAGACTGCTATTAGTCAAATCAAGCCACAAAAGTGGTGACAAGCAATATATAAATAATTATCGCCCGATATCGATTATTCTCATTGTAATGAAGGTTCTCAAAAGAGTGGTTTATGATTCACTTCATGTACTTTTGCAAAAGACAAACACCCGGTTCAGACGGTCTCCTAATTGAATTTTAATAAATGTTATGGAATTGATAATCTTTGCACTTCAATGCGGAGAGGAATTATTACTCTGATACCCCAAAAAGACAAAAATGTACTCCTTTAGAAAAACTGGCGTCCCATTTCGCTGTTGAATAATGATTACAAAATTTTAGCTAAGGTTATTTCTTTCAGGATGAAGGTTTTAGATTCACTTATTATGAAGATCAGTGTGGTTTTTTGAAGGTCGTTATATTGGAGAGAATATACGTCTGTTTATTGACATCACTGACCTATTGTAAATGTAATAATATCCCAGGCATTGCATTATGCATAGATTTCGAAAAAGCATTTGACAGAGTAGAATGGAAGTTTTTGTATACAGTGTTACGTAAGTTCATGTAACCCATCAGGTTTACTAATCAGCCTCTTTGTAATTATGTGTATAACTGTGAACACATACGTTTGTATGAACCATCTTGATCTATTCCTCGTTGATTCATTTTTTGTCTCTTCTCTTATGATCTTTAACTAGTCCTTCTGGTTGAGGTTACACAAAGCCAGATCAAGAGCAGTCTACATTTATGCATCTTGGTGACTTCTGAAATATTTAGACTTCTTGATAAGGCTTTCACTTTCTGTTGAAGGCACCACTTTCACGAAGAAGAACGCAGAGTAGAGGTTACTTTAAACTGTCTAGTTTCAATTGTATGTTTACTTGCTTTTCCCTGTATCAAGTACCAAGTATCATTTGTACCACAGCTGTAATAAAGGCATATACAAACGTACATTCAGTGATTGCATCATTTTTTGCTCTAAACCGCAAAAATCTTTGTTAATAAAAACTAAGTTTTCTTTTCCTTTAACAAGGGTGCGTTTCGTATTGACAACGTATGAAGAGTTTTTATGCAAAAAACACAATTTTTTTTCTTTTTTTTTCTTCTTGATCTTTAGTTGAAAATACATGAAACTCAATTTGACAAAAATGGATAAAGTGGTTTTTGCATTCAAACTCTTCATATATACATTACAGTTTGTTTACCTACAAGTAATTATGTACCATAGCTTTGGTGCTAGTGAATTTGGTCTCAAAATGGAATTGATAATTTTATTTTCCCAAGGCACTTTGGAGATATTTGCAACCGAAGAATAGCACTTTAAGGAGAAATATAGAAAAGAGATGTAAAAAAATGAAAAGAAATTAAATTTGTCAGGACACTTGATAAAGCCACAAAAATGTTAAATGATATTAACCAAATCTGAATTCTACAATCATGAAATTAATCAAATCAAATGTGATATTTCCTTTTGAATAATGATAATGGACCAATGATGACAAAGCTGGTAAAAGAAGGAAAGGCCGAAGAACAAAAAGGTGGAGGAGGAGGAAGGTAAAAGAATGATGATGATAAAACAAAACAAGAAGAAGAAAAAAACAGAAACAAAGGGCAAGAATTAAGATGATAATGATGCAACTAATAAGAGTGAATATGATGACGATGGGAGGAGAATAGGGTTAGGATGATACCTAATGATAAAACAGATTGAAGATGATGTTGGGAAGAAGAAAGAATGATTATATCGAAGAGATGAGACTGAAAGAGAGAAAAGAACAGCAGCAACACTAACAAGAAGGAGAAGAGGGAATGATTAACATTGATTTCAAAAGATTAGAAATAAATAAATAAATAATTAAATAAAATTGATAAGAAGAATGATGGTGACGACAATGATAAGACAAAATTTAGGATGATCATGATTAGAAGAGTGATGATGATAATGATAACTTATGATGGTGCTGATGAGAAGGAGAAGAAGATAAAATGATGATGATGATAATGAAAAGAAAAAAGAATAATAATATTCCACTTTTATATAGCGCTTAAATGGAACTTCCACCATGACATCAAGTTCGTTCTAATAAAGCAGAAAAATTAGAGGAACATATCAATGAAAGATTATTAACATATTAATGATAATCATGAATCAAAGAGATGAGACTGAAACTAATTTCGAAAACCCTCGGTTAGCCTAAATAGAGGCTGAATAATTTATTTTATAATAACATTAAATTATGAAAGCATATGATATTGAAAATAATGAGTATGGGTTAGGGTTAGGGCTAGGGTTAGGGTTACAGTGTACTGTAATGAGCATTAGAGGGCGCTTTACGTTTTCGCCTGTAAATACCCCCTTTTTAAAATGTTGTATTAAATTCATTTAAAATCCTTTTCAAAGAGAGAAACGATTGAAAACGATTCTGTAAATGTTTAAGTTTCAAACAGAAACATGCTTATTACGAATGAGTGTGATGAGATGAATACAGCTGGCTTTGTAATATGACGCGCACTTATATATTTTTATTTTACACCGAAATTATCAAAATCCTAGAAATATTTATACGTCCTTTTATATACTTTTTACGAAGGTACTGGTTAAAATTTTCTGGAATGGCTTTCATCAAAGCTTATTCTTGCTGTTTCTGTACCTGGACTTTCGATATTTTATCCCTAAATTTAGAAAATTAGAAAAGATGTTGGCGCTCACTTATAAACGGGGGCATATAATTACTCGCAGTTGTAAGCAGAAATCTTTTTTTAAAAATATATTTCAGCAAATCCTGAGTGAAATTTTGTTGGGAAGTGTCGGAAAATATTTCAAAGTAACTAAATCCGCTTTTTATTTGAAGTTTATAACCCAAATAAAAAGGAAAATATTATTTTCTGAGGTGGAATATATCACTAGATTTTTATTATTCTTGATAACACCTCTAAATGGGAAGACGCTGCATACTAGTAAGGAGTCCAAGGGATACCTCTAAAAAAACAGCGAAAAGAACACTAGCGAATTGAAAATCCATGGAAGAATGTAAATATTGTTTTTATATATAGAAAGGAACAAAAACTGCTATATCTTGTGCAAAATATCAGCCGTTATTTGTAATTAATAAGACTGCGATTCCAATGTCGCCAACTTTATTAGCGAATGAACTGCGTGATATAGGCCATAGGAGAAGCTCTCCATCGCAAATGATCCTTTCTCAAACCAGTCTTGTCGTGCACTTACTCGCTCCGGAGAGAGAGAGAGAGAGGAGACAGAGAGAGAGAGAGGAGACAGACACAGAGAGAGAGAGAGACAGAAAGACAAAAAGAGAGAGGGAAAGAGAGAGGGAAAGAGAGAGGGAGAAAGAGAGTGTTAAAAAGAGAAAGTGAATAAAGAGTGAAAGATAAAGAAACAGAGGAACAAACACATCTGACAAAATAAGCACCATATGTGTATACATAACACACATCTATTCCACTTACCTTGGACGCTGAGTGTGACCTCTTCACAAATTCACAGAAGGGATTGCAGAGGGCCGCTACGATGGAGGTTGGTTCTCGTCTAGCTGGGGGCTTGAAGCATTGAGCCGACACCAGACCAGATGAGCTCTGGGCCTGGTCGGGGTCGGTAAGGCACAGGAACGCGGCCAGAGTACGAAATTCATCCTCGGGATACTGCCCCACAAAAGAACAGAAAAAGGATTAATGTTGAGATATTAGTTTTGAAGCTGGTGCACAATGTATAGTGATAATCCTTTTCTTGTTTGTTTGTTTGTTCATTTGTTTTAACTGACTGCTTAGAAAGCATGTGTAGAGATAGATAGCTTTATTAAGTCCTCTCTGAGGGACTTGGTAATACGCGACGCAAGTACTGACTACGGGTATTTAAATGAGCTGTGACCGTCTCCGTACTGGCTATCGTCACGATCTAATTTGCATAACAACGCTAATCTTAGCGGGGGGTCACTCAGAGCGAACCATTCCGTGTAGCGTCCAAACCTACGACGGTATTCAGAGTTACTAAACTGCAAATTCGATCAAGACAATAGCCAGAGTACGAGCGGTCACAGCTCATTTAAACACCCCGTAGTCAGCACTTGCGTCACCGTGCGAAAACTCCCTATTGAGGATTAATGCCTTACCAAAGGGGACTGGAGCATCGACTTGGTTTTAAACCCGGGGCCTCCTGTTTACAAGACGGCTGCTCTACCACTGAGCCATCGATCCTTTCTTGATCATGTTCATCATATATATCTGTACATTTTAGTTTTTGTAACTGTTTTATAAGAAAGAATACAATATCCACCAGGCATGTACTGTACATGTATATTTTGGATGATGGTGCTTGGTCTCTTTAATGATGTTTCTAGGTGTCCAACGTGCATCATTTGCTTCAGATTTTATGTGTAATTCCATTTCCTGCAAAAATCAATCACGTGCTGGTCAGGGAGATTTTGCAAAGATATCAAATTTAGAGGAGCTACGGACATATCAATAGATTACATATGGGATGTCTCTGAAAAAATGATTGACTTGGGTTTAAAAAGAATGGTTTTGAGATTTATCTAAGCTTTGGCTCTAAAACTTTGGTCTCTTTGAAGTCGTCAAATGGCACCATGTTTCTAAGAAGACATATTAAACACTCGACAGTCTTAAACCAGTTAGTTAGCAAAATAATGTGCTTAATGCAAACTCACTAGTGAACTTAAACTGTGACATTCTTGTAGCTGATTTAACACTTTACCTCGCATTTTGGCAGGTCTTCTTCGAACAGGTAGTGTTGGACCAAAGCAACGATCCTCAACCACGGGAGGCACTGGTGGACCAGGGCAGCCTCAACGGTCTGGGGTGACCACACAGCTTGGTACAGCTACATGTTGGGAGCAAGGAAAGAAATGAAAGAAAGAAGTCAGACAGAGAAGTAAACAAAGCAGGTTGACTTTGATTTTGATTTTACCTCACTGCAGAGATAGAAAGAATAGGCTTGTCGATCATTCAAACAAATATTGCATTTCATGGATATCATTAAATGTAATCTAAAACCTTCAATTTAAATTTTGTTTGATTCTGTATGAACAATTTAGTTTGTATTATTGCCAAATCTAAAAGTTAGCAATGAATCTCATGTCAATAATAGGTACATAGGCAAAGGGACACCAAGGTAATTGAAAATGAAAATGAAATAAATGATATCTATGAAGACCCAGAAAGGCGCTAGATATAAGTGGGTTCTAGTATAGCGCTCATGTCTGTCAAACTTGACACAATATTATTACCCAGGCTTTAGCATGGCTGCCATTACAGCGCTCTTGCATTTCAAGGAATTAATTCCTGCCAGGTACCTATTTACATCACCTGGGTCAAGTGTGGCAAATGTAGATCAATGTCTTGCCAAAGGACATTAGTGCCACAGACCTTGTGATCTGCAGTCTAGTGACATATCCACTCGACCACGACACCTCTAATAGCATCGACACAACTAATTGCATTTCACATAGACCTAATGCCCTTTGGACTCTCAGCAGATGATATGCTAACCTGAAAGGAAGTGCTGGTGACAAAGTCTGCATGTTGGTAGAGATTGGTTTGACTGAGCTGTGAGATGACATCACTTAACAACCAAGCCATCCCGATGTCTTTCTCTTTCTTCTCAGACTAATGATTGGTTAAAAGATAGATAGAGAGAGAAAAAACATAACTATCAAATACAAATGTATCTTGCATGCTTGTTTTTTGTTCTATTTGTTTGTCTGTTTGTTTATTTGCTATAATGTATTGTTAATTTTGGGGTCAACATACTATATCAGGCTATTTGCTCTTTTTTGTTGACCCCTCATTCTCATATTTGTTTTCACTGTTTTGTATTGATTTCTATTGGTATAACTCTGTTGTGTTTATAGTTTATACATGTTGTTTATTATTATTATTAAAAGAAATGGGTTTGGGATTTATGTACTCCAACATGTATATGCATAGAGTTTAAATACACTTTTTATATTCCTGTTGAGTCATTAGAAAAAACATATTCATTTTTTCTGTGACTGTTTTCTTGTTTTATCCAACTTCATTGTAAGCATCACTGCATGTCCAAACTTAAATATATTCATGGAATTTTACACATGATGAAAGTACATAGTAATGCATTACCTTGAGTGGTCTGCCGCTACTCTGCCAGGCTCTCCTTTCAGACTCTGGTAGCCTGCAGCTCAGGGAGGCTAAGGCCTGGACGTAGACCAGATGGTATACAGTACTCACAATGCACTGGAACAATGCTAAGGAGAGGAAAGAGAGAAGGTAATGAGAATAAATCTACATCAAATGTTCTATTTAGTTACATATTTCATACTTAGTCTGTTCTAAACACTAGTAATGCTATGTACTCCATACAATAATCAGATGTACTAACAACTTTAATAGATGTGGTCAGTAACTTCTGGAACAAAACAGCTTGCACTTGCAATTTTGGGGCATCTTATTTCTCAAAAAAAGCAGAGAGCATTTTTCTAAATAAGACGTTTGAAACCTTTATGCTTGTGTTTTATAAATTCAAGAATATAAAAAGCCAAATACTGAGCACAGAGATAAGTAAATCAAGATACATGTAGCCATGTCATGACATGTCAACCACTAGAAAATGTTGTCTACTTCAATTGAATAGACTTCAAACAAGCCTTCGTTACTTTGCTTATATTTTGATGGGTCTAAATGTTCCATCTAATGCATGATACACCCAATTCAGAATTACTTTAAAGGTATAGACCAGTTTTGGAAACGCCCCCCTCTCAAAAAATGGAATGGAAGCTCTTACTTCCAATCATGTGAAAGAATATGTTTTGACTAATACGTGATGATACAAATACATCTTTCTGTGTACAGTGCTTGTAGCTTTACCAAGACTGAGCCAAATTTATTATCATTTTGATGATTCCAGAACCTTGCAGCACACACCAATACTTATATGCTAGATGATCAACCTTTTCTGATCGATTCCACAATGTTTCTTTTACAATGCAATGGCATGACCAGAACTCCTAAAAGCCAAATTCCTAAAAATAATCACTTTCATCGCTGCAAGTTAAGATTAGCTCTCGTTCGCCTGCAATACTCCTTACCTTTCTCTACAGGTTGTGGTATACTGAAGACAAAGAGAAGAAATAAGGCCACTGGGTCACAGACCAGTACTGGAACTCCAGTGTCAGCTGCAGCCATTCTACTGTATACAAATAAACAAATTAAATATCAAAGAGAAGGTTGATTTGTGGGCTTTATATCTCTCAATCCATTTTATTCCTACTGTATGTGTAAGAATATGATACATGTACATGCAGACGCAATGTCTCGTGAAAGTGATTGCTTTTAAAATGTCCTCATGTTCAAAATATAACTAGATTAGTTAAAAATTTAATTTGGACCCCATTTCAAAGACTTCCGTATTGGTAACTCTGTCATTTCCTCTGCAAGCAGATCTCTTGTTTTGTACTAAAAGGTGTATAATATGTCCTTATTCTATATCTCCCCCCCCCCCCCCCATGAAAGTGATTGCTTTTAAAATCTGTCATATTCGAAATATAACCAGATTAGTTTTTAAATTAGTTTGGACCCCATTTCGAAGATTTATTGGTAACTCTGTCATATCCTATGCAAGCAGATCTCTTGTTTTCTACCAACAAGTGCATATAATTACATTATTCTCTATCCCCCCTATAAAAAGAAGAAATATTTGAAAATATATCAAAATGCGACATAAACATGAACAAAGCTCCCTTCCCTGCTCCTCCTAATACATGTAAAACCGGTCTATAAAGACCACCCAAGGGAGACAAGAAAAGTGGTCTCTATAGGCAGGTGGTCTCTATGTACAGGTTCCTTTAGTACATGTTTCAATGGAAACAAACCAATGTGGTTTTTCTATAAAGGTGGTCACTAAAGCAGGTTTGACTGTACATGCAAATGAAGCGAATGGAGACTGGCTGTCATACTCAAGGTGGAGTGGAATACTCTATTAATTCTGAGTGGTATGGCACCATAAAAAAGTATTCATTATAATTATTTGTGGAACATTTGAAAAGAATGAATGATTTATACTTACACATTTGCATATGCTCCAGTGACCAGTTTAGTCCACATCTTTGCGACGTGTGCCCCTCTAGTGAGCTGCCTAGCATGTATGTCTAGTATCCGTAGCAACGGTCCTACAATGTTAAAACAAAAAACATCTTTCAGCTCCATCCATAGGTAATATTATTTAAGAAACCATAATGATTGATACAGTGAAACCTGTCTATAAAGACCATCCAAGGGAGACAAGAAAGGTGTTCTTTATAGGCAGGTGGTCTTTAGTACAGGTTCCCTTAGTATATGTTTCAATGAGAAAGCATTTTCAAGGGCAACAAAAAGTGTGGTCTATGTAGACAGGTGGTCTTTGTAGATAGGTGGTCACTAAAGCAGGTTTGACTGTAGATTGTTTTGTCACATTGTAGAGGTGTCGTGGTCCAGTGGATACGTCACCAGACTGTTGGATCATAAGGTCTGCGGTTTGAGTCCTGCCGCGGCACTAATGTCCTTTGGCAAGACGTTAATCTTCATTTGCCACACTCGACCCAGGTGATGTAAATGGGTACCTGGCAGAAGTTAATCCCTTGAATGCAAGAGCGCCGTAATGGCAGCCAAGCTAAAGCTGGGGTAATAATTGTGGCGCATTAGGGGGGTGTTTCACAAAGATCCTAAGTCCAACTTAACTCTAAGTTGGACATGTGTTTGCTAATGGATGTACTTCGTGGAAGCTGTCAAGGTCTTACTAATTCAAAGGGCAAAATTCAAATAAGATGTAATATGTTCTGCACAATGTATAGGGTGATCAAGGACTGACAAAATATAAAAAAGATTATTGGTAATATTGAAACACCTCTGCTGAAGTTTATGTTACCGGTAATGTATATACAGTCAAATCTGTCTATAGCGACCGCCCAAGGGAAACACAAAAAGTGGCCTTTGTAGACAGGTTCCTTTAGTACATGATTCAATGAGAAACCATTTTCAAGGGAAACAACAAATGTGGCCTTTGTAGACAGGTGGTCACTAAGCAGGTTTGACTGTATTTGGCGCTCCAGGTATGGAATACAACTGACTTTGAGATGAACTTACTGATGCAGCTGCGTTTCTGTGCTGTGTTAGCGTGGTTGAGCAGATTACCCCCTGCAGACACTATCTCCAATTCTAGGTTGATTCTGAAGAGAAAAAGAGGGGAAATATATAATAATGTTATCTGCTAGGGAAAGGGTGGAAGGAAGGAAGAAGCAAAAGAGGATACTTGAAGTGGAGCAAGGGAGGAGGGGATAGAATAAGGGAGGGTTACAGCGAGTGAGAGAGAGAGAGAGAGAGAGAGGGGAAGAGAGATAAATAGGGAGAGGAAGAAAGGGAGACAGAGGGAGAGAGGGAGGAAGGGAGGGAGGGAGAGAGAGAGAGAGAGAGAGAAAGTGAGGGTGAGAGAGAGGGTAACAGAGATGAATAGGGAGAGGAAGAGATTGCCTGACGTAGGACTGTGCATTAGCAACTGGAGTGGCCTTTGACATGCCATGCGAGGTTGCCATAATGAAAAAAAGAAGAAAAATAGCAAAATGAACAGTGAAAACCATTGTGCTCAATTACTTGCAAAGGCATGAATAGCCTTCATATGCTTGACTGGCAGAAGGCATAACTCAATTGAAATGATGCCTCGCATGTAACAGGCATAAGAGACATTGGGTGGTATTCTTAAAAGCAGACTAACTTTAGTCCATGGTTTAATCCACCGACTACGTATGGAATGCCAAATGTCCATATGTATATATTTTTGAATAATTTGATATATTCCTAAATTACCATGATAACATAATCATATCATAGTTATATTGTTGTTTATTAATCATGTTATTACATATTATTTTAATTTAGTGACAGATTAAATTATTCAAAAATATATTCATATGGACACTTGGCATTCCATACTTAGTCGGTGGATTAAACCATGGACTAAAGTTAGTCCGCTTTTGAGGAAACCACCCAAGATCTTTACCTTGCTATTGAGCAGATTCTTGGGTAGAGTCCGTCAGGGCTTGCCTTCATATCCTCCAGGTCGTCACATTCATTCTCTCTCCAAACATCATTGATGAACGTCTGGATAGCTCCGCTCTGCTCTGGACTCATCTCAACTGAAAACTGTAAAAACAGTGGCAACATAATAACCATTCAATATCTTCAAATGGGAGAGTACACATGCATCCTAAAAATATAAATTTGCTTACCGATTCCCAGATAAGAGGTAATTTTCAGGTTCAATGGTCAGCAGATTAAGGTCACTAGAAATATACATTTATTGACATTGTTGTCCTTCAGTTCTTCCTGACACTTTGCCATGGTAACAATTGACCTTCACATAGTGCAGAACCATAAACTTTTGTGACATGAAACTTTTACGAACTGTTACCGACAACCATTTTAGTGGCGAGGAAATTCACAAATTATAAGACTTCAGAGTTATAATTTTATCACTTTTGGGCATGAATTTGGACCATTCAACCAATTTTGCGGAAGTTTAATGCACTTAAAGCTGTTTACTTTTACAGTTTATGTATCAAATTATTTGATATTAAATACAATTGGCCATTCAACAAATCATGTCAGCTCTCAAAACTTTATGGTATTGTAGTAGATTGGTAAATAGTAGTTTCTTGTGACAAAGGTGTCTAATTCATGTTATTACGTTTACCCTGGGTAAATAAAACAAAATAAATAAATAAATAAATAAATTCATCCAACCAAATTCATCAAAATTCAGAAGACTTACCATTGGATCTGACCGAGGTGTTTTTCCACTCAGGATATGGGTGACTCGGTTCAGAGATGTCTTCTTCCGCTCCAGCGAAGTGACCTTGGAGGGTTTGATAGGGATGAACGGCAGGACGGAGTTAGCCAGCTGCCGACATAGAGGGCACTGGAACTCTCCTCGCCTTCGTACGTCCAGATCGTGCGCTTGGTAGTTATGACCCTGAGGGAAGGGGAAAGGGGAGAGCAAAGTCAAGTATTATCTCTGTGCACTAACAAGTTTTCAAGCTGGGTTTAGCTCCAATTGCATATCGAGAACTGTTTTCCTTCAATTTTTGAGTAACTATTCATTTGAGCCAAGTTGAGATCTAGAGACAATCTTGGCTTTAACTGTTTATACATGTTTTTAGTAAGCCTCAATTAAAACTCACAATTCTCTGACAGTAGATTGTACAGTAAAGCCCCTCTACACTAATTTGGCAAGGAGGGATTAGACCTCCCTGCATCGTCACTGACAGGTGGTTATCTCTTCAAATCAGCTCTCAATTAACATAAGAAAAAGAGGATCATGGGGGACCAATGGTCACCGATTAGGCATTGTTTGCTATATAGAGGGCGCAAGTAGCTATAAGTAGTGCAGTGAGGCTTAAAATGTGAACAAATGGGGTTTGAAAAAAAGTCAACATGATTTTGATAAACTGTGGACTAAAGGCTATAATAGGAAGGCAGAAGTGGCATGGGTTGTGGGATTGGCGGAACAGAAAGGGGTAATAAGGAGGGCTTGGTGGGGAGGGGGGTAGAACAGCCAGGTGAGAAAGACTCATACTGGATGATGTGATGATTACAATCTGACTGAAAATAGAGCCAACCTGTTAGGATATGGACCCCATCGTGCCTGGGGTAAATCAAAGTGACGATAACTGGGTTGGCGGTGGTTAAAAGGGGAGGGGGAAAGGGGTAAGTGAAGGAATGGATAGACTTACCCTGAGTGATGTGAGGTATGCCTGGTGACAGTCTAGATGAAGGGAGTGTCCACACGTCTGGATGTGGACCCCACCCTCCCAGCCAGTACCAGCTGCTTCCCATGATCTCTCCTGTGAAGCGGATAAACATTCTAGATTACACCAACGTTGAAAATAGTGTTGTTAAACTCCTTTCTGATCTATGTAGACACCTATATACCATACCAATGCACTTTCAAAAACTAAAATAATGTCATGTGAATCAATGTATATGTTTATTTTCAATTGGGTCCAACTGTAATTCATTATTTTCTTCTCATATCATTCCATATAATAATATTTTGAGAAGGGTAAGTCTCAAGGGTGTTGGTTAAAGTATTTGTCTGCAGACATGTATACACGTTAAAACAATCAAGATTTTTCAAAATATATTCATGTACATTGCAGAAAGATTTCATATTTTGGTTATAAATTTGTCAGTCCATTAGACATCATAAACTGACAAATTGAATACTGTATCACATTAAGCTACTGTAGAAGTATAAATATTTGCGGTACATTAACTTTTGCGAATTTCGCGCTAAGATCAGCAAGCGCGAATTTTAGAACTCGCAAAAATAAAAGAGTGACTTCTTATGCATGTTTTGAACGGCTGAATAGCGTGCAACGCGAATTTAAGAACCAGCGAATATGTTTTGGGGTCTCTCAGCGCGAAATGTTAACCACACAAAAAATAACGCCGTTTACAGTATATACAAAGCACTCTTTACACACCTATCTTTAGTGCCACTATCAAAATCAAAAGCAAAAATCATAAATTTGAATAATTGATCTTTTTTTTCACCTTTCCAAAGCTGTCAAGGAGTGTGGAAAGCCTCTGCATCTCCTCTCTCCAGCATCTCCCCATGCTAGTCAGAGACGTGTCTTCTCCTACAGGCAGCGGGATCCTCTGATCATTGAGACATCTATGGCCTAGTACTGCAGGACAAAGTGGAAGCAAAGATTTTAAGTTGAACTTATCTCTAAGTTTGACTTAACAATTATGGAAAGCAGTTAGCATCTTTGAAAATATTTTGTAAAAGTTCTTTTTAAAGGCATAAAATGATGATTCAAATCATTCATATTTTCTTTCATTTCTTGTTCTTGACGTGGAATTTATGAAAACTCTTAAATACTTTAATTTTTGCTGTTGAATATATTTTTATTTTAAGGCTTCAAATGGCTCTCCATAATTTTGAAGTCCAACTTAGAGTTAAGTTTGACTTAAGATGTTTGTGAAACATCCCCAGGATAAATGGAAGCAAACCATCCTCTCATAAAAGGGGCAAAGAGGTGACAGGGGTTTGTGACTACCACCACCACAACCACCACCATCATCACTGACACAACCATCATCAACATCAACGCTACACAGAGAGGTGTCCTCTCCTACAGGCAGCGGGATCCTCTGATCATTGAGGTATCTATGGCCTAGTACTGCAGGACAAACGGAAGCAAAGACATCCTTCCATAATAATAATAATAAATAAAGCGCACTTATCTAATAACTTACTCAAGGCGCTATACAAAACAAAATACACAAATCTCTCTCCAGAAGTTTAACAACATAATATAATTAGTAACTCTGAATAAATAAAACTATATGTTTCTGAAAGGTTTCTAGGCATTGAATGTTTTGAATGGCACTTGGCAGCTTTTCCAGAGGACTGGTGGAACATGCACAAATGCACGGTCCCGTTAATGGGTGGTTCGGGTTCTGGGGACTTCTAGGATGGTAGAGGCAGAAGAACGGAGTGGGTAATGGGATTGCTTTAGTTTATGGTGAGGAGATCTTTCAGTTACTCAGGTGCAGTAGTGTGGAGTGCCCTAAAGATAAGCGTCAGGATGTTGTATTCAATCCGTTTTGAACTGGGAACCAGTGGTAATGCAAAGTCTCTCTTAATCTGTTTGGTGGATAACGCACTTATTTACCCGCAAAAAAAGACAAAGAGGAAAGGGGAACGTTGATAATTGACCTGATCAATCTGTAATGCCAGGATTGGAGAAGGTATGAATCACCAGAACAGACATCCTTAACCAAATACCTTATCGCTACCAACACCGGTATCACTAACAATGCTACTAAAAACATGACCAACATCACCATCATCACAACTACCACCACCACAACCATAACCACCACCATCATCACTGACACAACCATCATCAACATCAACGCAACCATCAAAGTCACCACTATTACTACTACAGCCAAACCTGTCTATTGCGACCGTCCAAGGAAAACACAAAAAGTGGTCTTTGTAGACAGGTTCCTTTAGTACATGTTTCAATGAGAAACCATTTTCAAGGGAAACAAAATATGTGGTCTTTGTAGACAGGTGGTCACTAAAGGTTTGACTGTACCACTGTTACCACCACCATACCATCATCACTTACCATTAGTTGCTTGCATGAGTAACACTTGTCCGATTGGTTTAGTTGCTGTTGAAGGGCTTGTTTGCCACCATCACCACCATCATCACTGACACAACCATCGTTAACATCAACACAACCACCATCGTCATCACTAATACTACCACCACCATACCATCATCACTTACCATTAGTTGCTTGCATGAGTACCACTTGTCCGATTGGTTTAGTTGCTGTTGAAGGGCTTGTTTGTCCACATATCACACACTCATATTCTATCTCTGGGGTAGTAGCTTCAGCTGCACTCTTGCATGGATCATGCTGATCCATGCTTTCATCATCTTCTAAAATTGCAGAGAAAAAGTTAAAGATAAAATTGAGTTCTGGTCATGTGATTGCATTGTGAAAGAAATGATGTGGAATCAATCAGAAAAAGTTGATGATCTAGCATATAAGTATTGGTGTGTAGTGCAAGGTTCTGGATTCATCAAGATGATAAGAAATTTGCCCAGTCTTGGTAAAGTTACAAGCACTGTACACAAAAAGATGTAAATGGGACTACACAAACATGTGACATAAAAATCTGTCCCGATTTGTAGGCTGTTACATGCCATATTTAGAATATCAAGGCATTTGAAGAGCTATGCTTTTCAGGGAATATTTTGTCCCTGATTTTCTTCCACACTTGCATATTAACACTGATAATGCTCAAAAATCATTTTAACCTCTTCCCAGAACTCTCTTTAAGTAAAGTTAAGTATTCCACTTTCACACTGCAAAAGTGGTAAAAATAGCATCATCTTTATTTCAATCGTATACATTATATTTCATATTGGTGAGTGGCACTTGTATGCAATTTCATGGAGTATACATGTACATGTAGGATGCAGCCTTCAGTAGTTGAGTTGTATCTTTTCTGTAAATTGAATAATTCTTCCACCTCACAAATGAATATACACCATTATCATTATAGAAAAGGGGAATTTTCAATATGATTGTGGGTAGAGTGCTTCCCGTTTTGACACCTCCAAAACATAACCAGTCATCGCAACAATGCACTGCTCTACCCACCTCCTCTACCTACCATTGGTTCTCTCCTACTCTCTCTCTCTCGCTCCGTCTGCATCCTCATTGTACAGAACTGATTTTGCTTAACTTACCCAACCAAAGCTCTTATGACTGTATTTTACCATTACTTTAATGCCTATGATTATGATTTTTTTTTTTGTAAACTGATTTGCATACTTTAACCAGTGAAAAAAAAAAAAGCTGGATGAATAATAAATATTTAATTTGAATTTCAAGATTTATGAAGGTGAACATAGGTAATAGTCTACTGGTGATTTCTAAACGCAACCTGATAAATCAAATATGGTGACAAACTAATAGAGCACAGCGCACACATCAGAAGTCAAACAGATACATTGACAGGTTCATTTACCTTGTTTTTCAAGCGTCTTCTCCAAAAACCTCTTTTGCTGGGATGCAAAATTTGCAACAAGTTTTTTCTGAGCTTCCTGAGCCTTTTTTCTCCTGCAATTGCAATGAATGGAGAGAAGAAAAGAAAATATGGTCAAAATATATTGTCATGAGCCAAGAAGTTTCTACTTTTCTTTTGACTATATTCACAAATGTCTACTAATTGTCACACACCATGGTACATGTACATTATAAATTTTCTATATATCATATATCATACAATGTATCTTTGTCCGGTAACTACAAAAAGCGATTTATTTTAAAAAAATGTCAATAAATTTGATAAGGTGGTCTGCCGGGAGCACAAAAATATATCGAGGGTCAGTGACACAAAGACGTAACTCCATTTTGGCCATTTTTAGAAAAAGTGGTTTATGTGTCACTGAGCACTTGGGCCTTCAGGATTTAAGTCTATGTTTCACTAGCCATTGACTCCAATGGGGGTGTTGGATGGAGTTAAGTCTTCGTGTTTCCTGGAAAGCCCAAATTTTTCTGAACATTTTGATATCCAATACTCATTTTGGCAAAATATGGAGTTAATGTACGTCTGTCTTTGTATCACTGAACCCTTGATATAATCTATAAATAGCATATTTCACGTTATGGTATAACATCCCTATGTGCTCTCAAAGAGCTTTGGATATCATTGCCCTGACTTCACATTCAGAAAACATTTTCAGAGCACATTTCATTTAAAGGGAAAATGTGACCAGATATCCACTCACTACACCTGGGTTGAGAGTGGAAAATGTAGATTGATGCCTTGCCAGAGGATGCGAATGAAGTGGAAGGGACATGAAACCAGAACCTTGTGATCTGGAGTCTGATGACTTATCCACTAGACCACAATGGGTGGTATTCTCGAAAGTGGACTAACTGTAGTCCATGGTTTAATCCTCCAACTAAGTATGGAATGCCAAGTGTTCATATGAATATGTTTTTGAATAATTTAATTGTCACTAAATTAAAATAAAATGCAATAACATAAATAATAAACAACAATATAACTATGAAATAATTATGTTATCATGGTAATTTAGGGACATATCAAATTATTCAAAAATATATTCATATGGACACTTGGCATTCCATACCTAGTCTGAGGATTAAACCATGGACTAAAGTTAGTCCACTTTCGAGAATACCACCCAATAAGTCTACACATATAAATGTACAAATAGATCAAATGGAAAGTGGATCACATAGAGCTGTGTTCTCATGAGGATCTACCTCTCTGCAGCAGAGTCTACAGGAGACTTGGAACTGCTCTGGGCCTGTTCCTGGTCCTGCTTGTAACATGAAGCCTCCACAGCCCGGCTCTGAGCCTCGTCCATGGAACAGAAACGGTCCAGAAGAGCCTGGATGTAGTACGGTCCACTGCCAAAACAGTCCTGGAAATATATTCAAAAATATTTTTCACAAAGTGATGTCTTGTATAAGCAATGAATTCGCACATATTTAAAATATTTAAAATTTGTTGAGAACGAGATAGAGTTATTAGATATACACACATTTACAAGATGAAGAACCTTTGCTACAAGGGAAGCTAAGAAGAAAAAAGGGGGACAAAATTAAGGGAGAAAGAGAGAAAAAGTTAAAAAGAGAGAGAGAGAGAGAGAGGAGGGAGGGAAAGAGAGAGAGAGAGAGAGAAAGAGGGAGAGAGAAAGAGAGATAAGGGGGAAGTGTGATAAAGGAGAGAAACAAAGCGTGCAGTTGAGATAGAAAGGCAGAAATTAGAGAGAGAGAACAAAAATGCTGATGAATTTAACAAGGTCACTAGAGAAATAACACAGTCAAGAGACAGAAAAAGGCAGAGATACTTATAATAAAAGACAGAAATAAACATCGCATACCTTTTTTTCCATCCCAGGTGTTCTCTTGCTGATGGGTACATACGACCCCTCTCTCCCCGTCTGCTTACTGTGCAGCTTGATGAGTAGTGAGATCAGACTCTCACCTACAGGTATGCTGTAAGACTCCTCGGTGGACGGCCAGGTTATCGGCTGTTTACTGGCCTTGCCCTTACTCGTTCCTATGGTAGACAAGAAAATGACTATTAATTGCTATTGAATGGTCATTTGCATTTTCTAATGACTGGCTATTTAATCATCTAGATCTAACAGGAAATATAGAAGTAAAGAGGAGTAGAGGTCTAGAGGAAGAAGATACAGGTATGCTGTAAGACTCCTCGGTGGACGGCCAGGTTATCGGCTGTTTGCTGGCCTTGCCCTTACTCGTTCCTATGGTAGACAAGAAAAGGACTATCAGAGAGGGGGTGTAAACTGACAAATACAGGGGAATGCCATCTACGTCTCCTTTTGGACAACTGCACGTAAACGAATGGACTTGATTAACGGTAGTCAGCGAAATAATCTCTACACGGTCAGCGTTCGCGAAACATACCAAAGTTCTCCTCACGCTTCGGTTTCGCGTACATGTATGTTGGCCCCGAGTCAGGCCACGGGAAAGACACGTAGTCTCGTCAGTTTTCACCCAATTTAAGTGCTAATGACTGGCTATTTAATCATCTAGATCTAACAGGAAAGACAGAAGGAAAGTGGTGTAGAGGAAGAAGAAGAACACTATGGGTGGATGGTCTGCAGAGATAGCTTGAGGAGAGAGGAGTCACAGATCAGGGAAGTGTTTCACAAAGACTAAGATCGACTTTAAGTTGGACTTAACTATGGCAGGCCGTTCATGCCACTGGTTGCTCTCACCATTGGTCTCTCAATTATGATCTTTAGATACAAATTTTTCCTTCAACAATGAACTATCAAAAAAAGGTAAATTCTGTAGATTTGTGACCACGATTCGTACGTCCCTTGAGAGACCAATGCCAGTACATGGTGAGACCAAACAGCGGCATGAACAGCCTGCCAAAGTAAGTCCAACTTAAAGTCGATCTTAGTCTTTGTGAAACACCCCCCTGGTCTTGTTGTCATAAGAAGCTTAGAATACATGTGGATACACGTACCTGGGACATTTTTCCCACTGTCGACATCGCCGTCATCATCATCGTCGACAGGATGCACCATGCTATGCTCAATGACCTCCTCCATGACCGACTCTATTGCACTTTGTACGCTCTGACTTCCTTCATGAAGGACCTCGTTGTCTGGGGGACCAACGCCCCCTGCAGCTGCTCCAAGCCCCTCCTCCTCTTCATCATCATCACTCATATCTAGCAAGAAATAAAGACATGAATAAGAGTTAAATAATTATAATGTATATACAATGCAACTGTGAACAATAAGCACTCCAGGCTGCACCAAGACATTTTTGGGGAAAAGAATATAATTAAATAAATAAAAAATAAATAAAAACCATAAACAAAGGTTTTGGATTTACATGAAAACAAAAAAAAAACAATTTGTGAACTAAAAAAATTCAGAAATTGTAAAGACTTTCATGTGGTAGTATATTTTTTGGACATTTCACCCATCAAGTACTTAACTCTTTTAATTCCCAGAGGATCTAATACAAAAGCCGTAGGCAATTGGTTAATTAAATAAGTTGCGTGTACCTTCTTCAAAATAATGATGTGCGACCATCACCTCCTCCTCCTCCTCTTCTTCTTCTTCTTCCTCCTCAATCTCCTCCTCCTCGTCTCCTGTATCATCCTCGGCCATCTCCACATCTTGACCAGCTTGGGTGACTGCCCTGACCGCTGCTGCGTTGGACTGATCCCAGGTCTCTAGGACAGAGGAGAGCTCCTGGTTCAACATCTGCTGCAGCATGGTGTCTGCATCAAAGACTAGGTCACTAGCAGGATCCTATGCAGACAAAACAAAAACCAATGTTAGATGATCTGTAAAGGTTAATTTCATTATGTTCCTTCTTTATTTGTTCTTCGGTCCAAAAACACATGCAAAACATTAAAATATAAACAAAGCATTTGGAGGTAAAATACAAGGTACACTAAATGAATTCGTATAGAATAAGAAGAATAAACGGGCTATCATTAAAAGCCTATTGAGGCTTGACAGGTTGATGGTCCCAAGAATTATCAAGTTATAACATCAATTAAAAGTTATGTTTGTTGGTGAGTATAAATTCCTTAATTTGCATTAGATTTCAGTGAATTTGTGCAAGTGCAAGCTTTTTTGCGGCGGTTTACCACACCCCATCTGAACAAACCTTTAGTAGACAGGTTGTCTTTCTATACAGGTGTTCGCTCATTAAATGCATCGTTTAACAATGTTTAATCTGAGATGCATGGCCCTACATGTTATCAGTGTCTGTGATATGGTGTAATATTGAAGCCCTAAAAAAATTGCGCTTCAAAATGACCATGAAGTGCCTCAAAACAGTAAACGTAATTGAGTTCCTGACCTAAAGGTTTATAATTATCATTGTAGCATGAGCTAAATCCAGGATTTTGTTTCAGAATCTGAGACAAAGTTACTCAATCCCTTTAAAGCAGATATGACTGTACCTTGCTTGAACTTTGCTCCTGCTGATCTCCAGAGCCGATCGTGAGACTGTCGATAGTCCTCGTCATATTGGTGACGAGCGATGACGAATCATACCAAGAGGAGAGATCGGATCCTATGGGGGTGCGCGGTCTCTCAGGGGGCGTTGAATCAGAAACCTATAATAATAATAATAATAAAAACTTTACTTATAAAGCGCTTACCACCGAAGTCTTTAAGTGCCATGAACCAAGTAGATGAAAATTCAGGCACGGAAATATATCAATACATCTTTCCTTTGATAATATACCGTTTCATTCAATGTGACATTGCGATTATGAAACCAAGGTTTTGTGATTATTTTGCAGCTATATTATCTCTAAATCTTACTTCTATATATCCAGAAAATTTTGAGCACAACAAAATCCTGGACTGAAATTGACTAGCATTATTGCAGTGAGAAACTTATGCATATTGCATTGTGTCATTGTTTGTTTTACTTCTGTACAAAACATAATAACATTTAATTACCTGAAAATCTGCTGAACACTGCAGTCCAAGGTTGAGCAAAGCCACACACAGGCATAGAACAGAGTCACTTATATTCTTGTCTTGGATTGCCTAAAAAAAAAAGAGAACATTTTTAAGTCAAATGTACTTAATGCGTGGAAACACTCTCAAATCCTGCAGCTTGATCAAGTTAGAAAAGAAAGGGGGAGGGGGGGGGGGGGGGGGGGTCATTTTTTACTCACCTTTCCCCTCCCCCTTTCTTTTCTCCTTCTTTCCCTCTCTCTCTCTCTCTCTCTCTCTTTCTCTCTCTCTCTCTCTCTCTCTTCTTTTTTAGGGGCATAAGCCTTTGCCACCCTGTAGCTATACCACTGCATGCTACCATACTTATTTTGTAAAGGACGGTGCAAATAGCAACATGCAGGGTCCTGGAGTGGAGAAGTCTTCTGACCCCCCCAGTAGATTTGGGGAGGGTGCAATATTTTTATTTTTACTTTGCCTTTCCCCTCACCCTTTCCTCCCTCCCTTTTTAGGGGCATGACCCCTTTGCCCTCCGGTAGCTACGCCACTGCATGCTACCATACTTACTTTGTGGAGGATGTTGAAGATAGCAGCATGCATAGATCTGGAGTGGAGAAGTCTTCTGACCCCCTGGTAGATTGGTTTGATTGGTTTGAGGGGCTGGTAAGGGGGCCAGGGGTGGGTGCTACCCTTATACCGACCAGATTGCTTCAGTCTAGAGGGTGGAAATGAAGGGAAGAAATTCAATCAGGTTTGTAGGTTCACTGATTGAATAGGACTAGACACCACAAAGCAACCAAAAGGTTGCAACATGTAAACTTTCCATAATTGGCTGAAACAGATATTTGGTATGGAAAAATACATTCAAAGTACATTTTAGGTTTTTCCATAATGACAGAATTAAACCAAATTAATCAAAGAAAACTACATTACTAACAGAGCTAGAACAACTTCTGTTTCCACCACTATTACTACTCCTCCTCCTCCTACTTCTCTTTCTCCTCCCCCTCCTCTTTCTCCACCTCCTTCTCCTCCTTTTTCTCTTCCTCTTCCTCTTCCCCATCCTCATCCTATTCTGTCACAACCAACGCTGGCAACACCACTAGTAACCATCCCTGCAATCTCCAGAACCACTATCACCACTACTACTACTTCTAACAACAATTTAAACTCAAGAACAACAACAATAATCACAATCAGGACCTTACTGATCGGTGTATCTATCCAGGGAGCTCTGGAAGTCTTTGCGCTGCATGGACCGGAGCATCGTAACTAGTAACTGTCCCTGCAATCTCCTGCACCAATACCCCCACTACTTCTACTTCTAACAACAATTTTAACTCAAGAACAACACCCATGAACTCAGCATCGACCACTACATATACTTTTTTGCTTCTAAGTGGATTTTCTAATTTTTCTGACTTTTTCTTGTAATTCTTTCCTTTCTATTTAAAGCGCATAGAAGCATGCTATCTTGTAATGTGTCATGCGCTATAAAAGAGCCGAGTATTATTATTATAATTATTATTAATAATCACAATTGAGACCTTACTGATCAGTGTATCTATCCAGGGAACTCTGGAAGTCTTTGCGTTGCATGGACCGTAGCATCGTCCTCAGAGGATCAAACTCTGTCTGCCAGACGGTCGGCTTGGGGGAGTACTGGCCCTGCTGTACTCCATCCACCTCCGTCTGTGGATCCCTGTAGTCTGCAACCTGCAAGGAAGACAGCCAGCGGTTGGAAAACAGTATTTAATACATCATTGGGAATGGCAAGAGGCGAGGTAATATTGCAGGAGGAGAAAGAGCAATGGCCTTGTAAATGTGCTTAATAATAATAATAATAAATTATATTTCGATAGCGTATTATACAAGGTATGTCTCTATGAGCTTTACATTGTATTACAAGCTTAATTAATTACATGTATCTACTATTGAATTATCCTCAAACAAAAATTCTGACAAGATCTAAAATAAAATAGTACAACAGTAACTAGATAGAAAAAACATTATAATTCATTCTTAAATAATGAAACAATTATGGTGCAAGATTTTATTCATATATTACAAGTTGTAGACATATACAATTTCAATTGAAATTATACTGTAGATAACCAAGCACGAAAATAATTAAAGGTAGAAAGGAATAATATTAAAAAAACGGAAGTAGTAAGAGGAGAGAAAGAGAAAGAGAGGGAGGGAGAGGGAGGGAGAGGGAGGGAGAGGAAGTTGGAGAGGGTGGAAAGGAAGGAGAGAGAGAGAAAGAGAGAGAGAGAGAGAGAGCAAGAGAGAACAATAGACTTAGACATGGGATATTCTTATGTTTTTTATAATATATATTTCACAAATTTCTAAACAACAATTAACGCTCTACACAAATAAAATAATCTTTCGTGGGTCAACATGGCACGTCAGCGCATTCACGGAACTGTGTTTTGGGCACGATATGAGTTAAATCAAAATCACCACTTCACAAGCTGGTATTCTGCTCAAGGGCATAATCAACATACATGCATATATACATGTATAAGGTTCGTAATACTAGCAATAGAATAAAATTTCGCAGAATGCCATATATGCACTAACCTCGTTCAGTATATCATCAAACCTGCCATTCGAGTTGATTAGCCCCGTTTTCTCTGGAATGTGATTTATACTGAGTTAAGGAAATGAAATTTTCATCTCTCTCTCTCTACATACCATGTCCTGAGACGTTGGCGACCATGGAGTGCCACAACTCTCTGTCCCATATTCTATGAAGTAATTCATTCTCCCCGAGATCAATTCCACTTTCAGAAATCCCAATCCTTAAGCTACTCATCCACAGAATCCTCCTTTTACCCCTACTCCTCCTCCCCTCGATTCTTCCAGTCAGTGCAAGATTTTCCAAACCATTCTTTCGTATAACATGACCCAAGAAGCTCAGCTGTCGACCTTTTATATTATTCAGAAGCTTTTGTATTGTTCCTGCTATGGCAAATACCTCATTATTAGAAACTTGTTTGTCCATGAAATTCTTAGCATCCTTCTCAGGATCCAAACTTCACAACTTTATATACTGAAGTAAATGTATGTTTTGTGAGTACTTCCCCAGTGCATACCCATCAGTAGAGAAGACAGTGGTGGATTTTGGAAACAAATTCTTAGAACTTCTTTCTGTTTTAATTCTCTTAGATTTCTAATGTTCAATTTGATACGTTAGGAATTAAATTGACACCATGTCAGGCTGAAACATGTTGAATACATCAAGGAATCCCCTTATGGTACGACTTTGAAGTTCAAAGTATTACAGAGGATTTGTGTGTAATGCTATCGTAAAATGAATGATGTCAATTTAACTGGAATTACACGCATTTAAGAAGCAATGCACAAGTTACACAGGGAACAATATATGTGCCTCTAAAGGATAAAAGAAAAATTAAAGCAATATGGCTCTATTTTGAAGCTGTTTTGGGGTGAGGTTTACAGAGAAAAGGATATTTTATCTTGTAGATGGCTATGGGTTCTGTCCTGCATACAGAGTAGAGTGACGATCTCATCCCGCATCAGCTCGATCTCGGACATTCCTGATGAGAAAACAAATCAAGGGTTGTATATCACACGCTCTAGCTACAATTACTCCATGCTCAATTTCGAACATTGACCAAATTCAAAACTTAAACCTTAGACCTAACACAAGACATAACCGCATCTGTAAACCTTGCAAAAACCCAATCCTATATCTTTGACAAAATAAAGCGTGAAAAAATATCACCGGAGTACCTATTGGACCACCAAAATTTAGCATTCTACATGATGACCTTCATTATTGGAAGAATTTTTACAAAGGGATTACCATGAATATTTGATGATATTACCATCAAGTAATACACATCACAAACAAAATTAAAGTTTAATAGAAAATGTTGGGATGTAAATAGTTAGATTATTAACAAATCCATAATGTTTCTTACACACTGATTATCATTTAATAGTGTACTTACTGTACTCAAACTGCTCACAAAGTAGAACCAGATTTGAAGACAGAAAAACCAAATCTATACTTAATAATAATAATAATAGGCATTTATATAGCGCCGTCTATCTAGACAATTCTATTCCGAGGCGCACAAGAAAAATGGAAAGAATGAGAGAGTTTGGATAGGTGTCATAGGTCCAAGTACAGGTATTGTTAAAAAAGATAAGATTTAAGCATGGATTTAAAGGTCTCTGAGGAAGTTATGTTTCTCAATTAAATGGTAAATTATTCCAAAGAAAAGGTGCTGCAGCTGAAAAAGCCCTTACCTAGATGCGTCCTGATGCTGACGAGCATGGCGATGTGTTGAAGGGCGCCCTCTAGCATCGGCATGACTCGTTCTGGATCAAGCAAACCTGCTGGTTTGTTAGGGTCCACCACCAGCCATTCAAGCACATGAAATCTGAAAGATGAATTAATAAACAAATATTGAGTGACCTTCCTTATCCTCGTACAAACATGACGCAGTATGCCGTGTTAACAAATATGCTGCAGGTAAAGCCTAATTTATTTCACTTCTCTGTATCTTATAACACACCAATAAAGGAGTGAGATCAGGGGGACTAAGATTGACTTTAAGTTGGACTTAACTATGACAGGCTGTTCATGCCACTGTTTGTTCTCACCATAATTTACTGGCATTGGTCTCTCGAAGGGACGTTCAAATCATGGTCACAAATCTACAGAATTTACATTTTTTGATGATTCATTATTGAAGGACAACATATTTAAAGATCATAATGGTGAGAGCAAACAGTGGCATAAATGGCCTGCCATAGTTAAGTCCAACTTTAAATTGATCTTGGTCTTTGTGAAACACCCCCAGGGGTCTTTTCTGAGTGAAGGAACCTTTTCACATCATCACAATTCATTTACCCAAGAAATGTTTATCTTTAAGAGTGATGTTAAAAAAAGAAAAATTACTGTATTATAGAATCAAGAAATTACTATAGTGAATATGTAAAGGTAAAAATCATCTTACCCTGCCCCATTCTTTTCTTACATCAATGTGGATCCATACATGTATAATGTATGAAACATGAGAAGAAAAACAGCCCTTTAAATGCTAGAATGTTACGCTTTGCGGGAGTAACTTCAATTTGTAAAGAAATGCTAGCTTGCACCCAGTAAATAAAGATCGCATGCTTGATCTTGTAATTAAAAAAAGAAGTCAGGAAAGGTCTTTGAACCAGTGGGATTTGAACCTGCCATCTACTGCTCTTAGGGCAGTGAGTAGATGATAAGAGCAACTGAACCCCCCTTTGAGAAGAATAAAGCTTTCATAAACAGTTTTAAGCTCATTCTATAAACCTACCTCTTGAAAATGGTCTCCACTACATAGTCTGGTTCCAAGAGGGATGCACACACCTGACAATAAAAGGATAAACCATTAAAAGCATGAAATCACTTTTAAAAAATGGACATCAAATCAATACATCTAGGAATGACCTACCTGAAGAAAGTATATATCTAGATATCCAATCGAAGCATGGATGTGGCACCAACTTTTAATCATTGTTTTGTCAAAGTAAAGACATTCTTCACAAAAGTTCAGCTCTAGGAAAGACCTACCTGAAGAACATAAAGATCCATATATCCAATCAATGCAAAGATGTGGCACCTAATATTAATCATTGTCCAGTCAAAGAAAAGACAAATTTCACAAAAGTTCAGATCTAGGAAAGACCTACCTGAAGAAAGTATAGATTAAGGAAAGACTTACCTGAAGAATGTTAAGATCAAGATCACCCATGGAAGCATGGATATGGCACCTCATTTTCAATCATTGTCCAGTCAAAGCAAAGACATTCTTCACAAAAGTTCAGGGACCCGTTTCACAAAGCCTCTTTTCAATGACAAATGACTAAAATCAGAGACAAATCTGCTGATAATCAATCAGAAGCAAGGATTTCAGTAGCTTATAACAAAAACTGTCATTTGTCACTGATGACAAGTTTTGTGAACCCCCCCCCCCCCCACCCAGATCTAGGAAAGACCTACCTGAAGAAAGTAGAGATCTAGATCACCCATCGAAGCACAGAAGTGACACTGTAGATAAGTCATCGCTTGACACTTCATCTGAACACCGTTGCGTACCCACATACCACAGAAGATCTCACTCAGCTTAGCCTGTAAAGTGATACAATAAAGAATTTCAAATTACATTCCACCTCAAATGAAGCGTCTCCCATATTAACATCTTAAACTAGATGGAACTTTGACTGCGCGCAGTCGAAAATGATGCCTCCGTCATAGAGCAATTTTACAAACCAAAACAGAAGAATTTTTCAAATTCAAGTTCAATTGTAATCCATTAACAGGTTCTCAGAATATCGTGATTACAAGCAATTTCTCATATACATGTACATATATGACCCTTTGATCTTTGACCTCATGACCCTAAAATCTACTCAGTTCATTGGCTCTGCAAGATGTCCTGAGTTAAATAGTAATCCATCTGTCAGTTCTAATGAGAATGCGTTCACAAGCTATTTTTGCATACATAATGAGCCAATGACCTTTGACCTCATGACCCAAGAATCTACTCAGTTCATTGGCTCTGCAAGATACATACATGGTCTAAGTTTGGCAGGAATCCATCAATCTGTTCTAATGATAATGCGATCACAAGCTATTTTTACATACATAATGAGCCGCATGACCTATGACCTTGACCTCATGACCCCAAAATCTAATCAGTTTATCGGCTCTGCAAGTAACATACATGACCAAAGTTTGGCAGAAATCCATCCATCGGTTCTTGAAATAACGCGATCACAAGCTGTTTTTGCATACATAATGAGCCCTGTGACCTTTGACCTTTGACCTAGTGACCCCAAAATCTAATCAGTTCATCGGCTCTGCAAGATACATACATGACCAAAGTTTGGCAGAAATCCATCCATCGGTTCTTGAGATAACGCGATCACGAGCTGTTTTTGCATACATAATGAGCCCTTTGACCTTTGACCTCGTGACCCCAAAATCTAATCAGTTCATTGGCTCTGCAAGATACATACATGACCAAAGTTTGGTAAGAATCCATCAATCGGTTCTTCAGATAACGCGATCACGAGAACGGGACGTACGGACAACCCCAAAACATAATGCCTCCGGATACTTCGTAACGGAGGCATAAAAACCCACAGTATAAATGTCCTTAAAGGGATTGGGTAACTTTGTCCCGGATTCTGAAACAAAATCCTAGATTTAGCTCATGCTGCAATGATAATTATAAACCTTTAGGTCAGTCAGGAACCCCACAAGTTTTACAAGCCGATTGTCTGTCTGATTATCAAGATATTTATGATTGGAAATCAAAATTTAAAAATTTGTTTTCCTAACGTTTTTTTATAACACTACACTACAGTACATTGGGAAAAACGAGTATGGTAAAACCGGCCACTCAAAGATTTTTATTTTTTGAGGCACTTCATAATCATTTTGGAGCGCAATTTATTTAGGGCTTCAATATTACACCATATCGCAGATACTGATAACACGTAGGGCCATGCATCTTATATTTAACTTTGTTAAACGATGCCTTTAAGAATTACATCTCCAAGTAATTGATGTCTTCCAAATATATTTCATAAAAATTGTATTATCAATGTGATAAAGCAACAACAGATGAGACGAGAACATGATGGATTACAAAAATATAACTTGTGCCAGCAGATATTGTTTTCTGAAACTCTTTTTCACTGCTTTTGATTTTCCCAAAATTATCAATTTGATGAATCCGAACTTCAGTATACACCATTATTCCCATTTATTATACAATCGACGACCATTTAGAATGAATTCTAGACAGTTTCAATCACTATGCAGATACTGTTTTCTTACACCAATTTTCACTGCTTTTGATTTTCCCAAGATTGTCAATTTGATGAATCCGAACTTCAGTATACACAATTATTCCCAGTTCATTATACAATCGACCATTTAGAAGAAATGCTAGACAGTTTCAATCACTATGCAATGGAATCATCATCATCAATAGTGATCAGTCAGTATGACAGGTTCAGTGACCCAATCAGAATTCTACATCAAGTGTCTCTCCAAGTTCCTCGATCTTGAGCCATTCGTTTCAGCATTTCATATCCTGTTGCTCCACATTCTGTGATTAAATCGTCTAAAGCCTTTACAAGGTCTTCCCCTCTTCTTCTTTCCATGAAGACGACCTTCTATGACTATTGTCATCAATGGAACGACCAGTGCTAAATGTCACCTTTGACCTGGCAATAGAATGAACAACAGAGGGCGACTCACCTGTATCTGTAGTGGGAAGACCATGAGTCTCGTTAGGAGGCCCTTGTCCAGTTTGATCTTCTCAAAGTCCAGGCCTTGCAGATTGATGGCCTACCAGAGAGAACAAGTTGATACTTAATTAAAGGCAATACTGGCAATATATAAAAAAAAGTCTCTAATTATGAAACCCTTTCATCAAACAAAAAAACTTTAAGAGCCCAATGTCCATTTAAAGCCAATCTTGGGCTCTGGTATGGGAATCGTATTTTGAGACAAAATTGCTCTGATTTATTCAGGATTGTTTATCCTGTAGTAGATTGGTTGTTTGTACAATAAAAAATAACAAAATAACAAAAATAACACAAATAACAAAAACTTACTGGGCATCATCTTCAATAAAAGCCACAACTCTCATTTGCACATAGTGACCTGTGTAAAGCACATGGTTTTGGGTATATGTACCCATAATTTTAATACTAGGACACTGCTAATGTTTATATTTAACAGATAGGATGAACATGACATATTCATAATTCCTGCACAGCACTACAGAATTTGATGTTGGCTGCAAAAGGGATCTTTAAAGGCTGGCGCCAACAGGAGGGTCATGTAGTATTTGAGGTTACTGACCTGGCTGAGAAAGTTTGAGAAGTATCGGAGGAGAGGCAGGTGGAAGGAGACCTGGAGAGGGTGTAGCTCCCTCAGTAGTCTGCAATCAGCCAACCAATGGCAAAGCTCCTTCAGACAAGCTAACAGCATACCCATGGTGTAGCTTGAGGCTTTCTGTTTGGACAAGAAGAAAATAAACAGGATAAAAGATGCCCTTATAAGTATCGGCTTGCATGGTGATGTAGATATACAGTTGGAAGAAAAACAAAAAGATTACCAACAGTCCTTTTCAGGACTCCCCAATCCTCCCCCCTCACATGGTGCAACCGTAAGTCTACTGTATAAAGAGGATAAAGTCATACAGTAAACCTAACTTGGAGGCCATCTCTGTATAACATTTCACAGGAAATACGTATTGCAAGCCCTTTCCCGAATTAGCATTTTGATTGCTCTCCTTGGCTTTCTCGACAGTCGCTTGTTTACCACGATGCATTTTTGTACAAAACAATAAGCAACAACACACGGAAGGATCGATTTGTGCAACACATCTGCTTTGAAAAATTTCCAGTCTTGATTACCTCCATGGCAACCCTTTTAACACCGGTAGATTAATCTTGCGCTGGAAACGGTTAACTAATCTATATCCATCCCCTGACTAATACAATGAGGCATAGGGAGATTATTTGTGTGGTATGTAAAGAGTTAAAGGCTAAAAATCTGTAGTGACTTTTGCAAGCCAATCTTGAAAAAAAGTCTTCCTACATGTACTTCACCCTAGTTCACTTATTAAAATTTATATGTGTTAAAAGAACATTAAAGACAAAGCAATGTAACAAATTAAAATAAATGAATAATATATAAAATAAAGAAGGGAATAAATGGATGAAATTATAGATTATGAAACATAGAGATAATACAAATACTGTATACAAGAAATGTTGATAGTCAGAATATCATATGAATGACTTGACCGATCTATCTAAAAAAATAAAAACAAAATGTAATTGAATACAATCAATGTTATCTACTCACAAGATCTTTGCAATGGACAGTCATCTGCCACATGGGGGCAGCACAGGCCTCGATTTCCGCAGAGAAAGCAGTGGAGTATGTGTTGGACTCAAATTCTACATGCTGGCTCAGCTCTCTGACATTCAGATTCATACCTGTATGGGGAAAAGAGTTTGTGATTCTATCATGACTGCATTAACTGTAAAGCAAGAGACTCAGTGTGCAAGGCAGTTTCCTGAATTATTTGCAAGTGATCCAGAGTCAATTTTCAGTTTTGCTTTTGCAGGGTATACAGATATCAATTATGATTATATCATCATTGTCGTCATTTTCATCATCATCATCATCATCATCGTCAACACCATGATCATGATCATCGTCATCATCAACATCATCATCTTCATCATCATCATCATCATCGTCATCATGATCATCATTGTCATGATCATCATCATCATCGTCATCATCATCATCATCATCAAATTTCGACATTATCATCACCATCGTCGTCTTCATCATCGTCATCATCATCATCATCAAATTTTGTCATCATCATCACCCTCATCGTCGTCTTCATCATCGTCATCATCATCATCTTCATCATCAAATTTTTTCATCATCATCACCCTCATCGTCATCTTCATCATCGTCATCATCATCATCATCTTCTTCTTCTTTCGTATGAGGTAGTAGTATCATATATCAGGTTATTTCTTGAAGCTGGGTAAGCCAGTTGACTTGTCAATGTAATCATCATCATCATCATCACCATCCTCACCATCATCATCATCACCACCACCACCACCATCATCACCACCACCACCATCATCATCATCTTCATCATCACCATCCTCACCATCATCATCATCATCACCACCACCACCATCATCACCACCACCACCATCATCATCATCTTCATCATCACCATCCTCACCACCACCACCATCATCACCACCACCACCATCATCATCATCATCACCACCACCACCACCATCATCATCATCTTCATCATCACCATCATCAATCCTTGGGGCACTTACACATGAAGTATCTAAGAAAACGAGCCCACAGAGCCATAAGATCTGGACTACCAAAGAACCGCTCTGCGACTGACCGATGCGATATGATGTTGGTCAGATCGCTGATAATTGGCCAGTAACATTGTCCCTTCAGAATCCTGTTGTCGCAGTTGACCACCTGGTGTCGGTTTCGGCTCTTGCCTCTTTGACCTAGGATCGAACAAGATTATTTCAAAAAGGCAATGAAAAATAAATGCAAAGGTACATGTAATCCCTGCTCGGATAATTTTCAGTGGTAGATTAGATAAATGTGACCGCATCTCTAATAAGTCTCCACGTATACTCATAGTAATTTAATTATCACCTGAATTAAACATCTACTTAAAAAAAAATTAGGATTGGTGTGTGACCACTATTGATCACTTGCACCAAAAATCTAATCAGTTCATCATTTTATAAATAAACCCACTGAAGCCAATTTCGCCCTTGATTCACTGAATTGCTATTAAGTTATCAAGGTAGCAAGATATTTTCATGTCTTTTTTTCTTCATTTTCATGACTCTGCGACATTTGTCCTCTCCAAAGTACAATCTAATCCACAAACCTGTCATGGAGCAAGTCATGGCTGTCTTCATTTTATAGCGGTAACAAGATATTTTCTGAGGTCTTTTTTTCTTCATTTACATGACTCTGTGACATTTGACCTCTTGACCTCTCCAAAGTACAATCTAATCCACAAACCTGTCATGGGGCAGGTCATGGCTGTCTTCATGACCTGGTTGAGGGCACACTTGATGAGAATCTCCAGCAGGCGCATCTCGTCAGCCATGCGCAGCGCCAGGTCCTCGTTGCTGAAGAGCTGTACGCTGATGTGGACCACCCGATTGGCCAGCAGGTTGGGGGCTCTCTCCTCGGCAAGGAACATGGCGATGCAGCCGTAGTGCTGCACGAACGTCCTGGTGAAGAGCTCCTAGGATACAACAAAAACAGCAACAAGACTTAAGGTATAAACCAGTTTTGGAAATGCCCCCCTCTCAAAAAATGAAATGGAAGCTCTTATTACCAATCATGTGAAAGAATATGTTTTGACTAATACCTGATGATATAAATTTTGCCGGGAAACTGACTACTAATTGATATATTTGGTAAATTATCATATCGATCCAGCCTGGATAGATATCGCGTAGTCCCATAGACATTTTTCTGTGTACAGTGCTTGTAACTTTACCAAGACTGGGCTAACTTTTTTATCATTTTGATGATTCCCGAACCTTGCAGTACACACCAATACTTATATGCTAGATGATCAACCTTTTCTGATCGATTCCACAACGTTTTATCACAATGCTATCGCATGACCAGAACTGGTCTATACCTTTAATAATAGAATTATATTGTTGTATGGTACATACCACCCATTTAATAATGTCTCTATACACTTCAAAGAGCTTTGTATTTATTTAATCAACTCTAACCTAGCTTAACTGGTAAGATACATGTACAAGAAGAATTCAAGGAATTTCTTTCTACCGGTACCCAATAACTTGGGTCGAGTGGGGCAAATGTAGATTAATGTCTTGCCAAACTTGCCGAAGGACATTAGTGGCAGGGATTTGAACCCTGTACCTTGTGGTTCACAGTCCGGAGACTCATCCACTAGATCACAACACCTCTACAAGATTAAGGAAGACATGATGGCTTGGTGGCAACACCAGAGGTCTTTAAATGACGGCTCCCAGGTTCAAAACAATGTCAATGCACTAGTGCTTGGATTGGGTAAGGCATTAGTCCCTAATCCCCTTCGTACCATGGACGGCAAATCCTGCCCAAGAACTTAGAAGCTCTTCTTTTAGTCTGTCCTATCAGGTCTGGGGGTGTTTCACAAAGATCCTAAGTTGAACTTATCCCTAAGTTGGACTTAACAGTTATGGAAAGCCATTAGCATCCTTTCAAAATATTTTGCAAAAGTTATTTTAAAAGGCATAAAATGTTGAATTAAATCATTCATATTTTCTATTATCATGGGAGATATCATGTTCTTGATGTGGAATTTATGAACAGTCTAAAATACCTGAATTTTTGCTTTTGAATATATTTCATTATAAGGATACAAATGGCTCTCCATAATATTTAAGTCCAACTTAGAGTTAAGTTCGACTCTTTGTGAAACACCCCCCTGGTCAGGAATAAACTCCAGCCAAAATTGTGGCGTACAAGAAGCAGACCTTACCTTGTAGTCGTTCTCAGGCAGCATGTTTAGTAGGAACGTGACCATCTTCTGAGGGAAGCGATAGATCACCGTCCAGAATATGAGCTCCTCCAGAAGCGTAAGATGGTTCAAATCTTTGGTCATACCAGGGTATGTGGTGGCTAGAAACAAAAATCAAAAACCTCAAAATAACTTTTCTTTTTTCAAACGAGAGATCATTTGTGAAACAAAAAAAGATAAATCACCATCCAGAATGGGAGGTTAATCATCATCTAGGTGAGTAAGGTCTTTGGTCACACCTGGGGGTGTTTCACAAAGACTAAGATCGTCTTTAAGTGGGACATAACTATGGCAGGTCATTTATGCCAATGGTTGCTCTCACCATGATGTTCTTTTTTCCTTCAATAATGAACTATCGAAAAATGTAAATTCTGTAGATTTGTGACCATGATTTGTAAGTCCCTTGAGAGACCAATGCCAGTAAAAGGTGAGAATAAACAGTGGCATGAACAGCCTGCCATAGTTAAGTCCAACTTAAGGTCGATCTTAGTCTTTGTGAAACACCCCCTCCCACCCCCCCCCCCCAAGATATGTGGTGGCTTGAAAACAAACTAACAACCTCTTTTCTCTTTTCAAAATAAAAAATTATTTCTGACAAGATTTCACAATCCTTTGTATTGAAAAGTAAGGTTTACTCAACATACACGGACAGGAAGTACAATATGGAGGATTCTTCTAATGTTTCTAAGTTCTTTAAGCCCCCCTGCACTAGTTTGGCCAGGAGGGATTAGACCTCCCTGCATGGTCACTGAAGGGTGGTTATCTCATCAAATCAGCTCTCAATTAAAATATTAGAAAAATGGGACTATGGGGGACCAATGGTCACCGATTAGGCATTGTTTGCTATATAGAGGGCGCAAGTAACTATAAGTAGTGCAGTGGGGCTTTAAAAATGTTAATATCATAGTCACTGGACTCATTCACACACAATGCAGAATATGCAGACTGTATAGCCTGGACGTGTGGAAAATTTAGGAGTTTAAGAATAGTTTGCCACTAATATATGGAAAAAAATGTTGTTGCCAATTTAAACAGGGAAGATAACTACACTTTCCCCTTTTCACACAGGGGTAAAATTCTTTAAAGCTGATTAGGTTAAAGAGCTTTAAACTAATAAGCTTTAGATACAACATCATTTACACACAGAAAACTTTGGTGCGGTTGTTCCAGATTCACTGCTCTTTAAACGCTCAGTAGGGCCATTGCGCATTTACAAGCAGTGAGTCACTGCTCGTAAATGCACAAATGCCCTACTGAGCGTTTAAAGAGCAGTGCCCGGTCTAGTTAAGGACGTATATCCGTTCACACACAAAATGTATTGCTCTCCAGATACGGGCATCGGCTCTGCAGCCTGCTTTGACCGGCCTATGAATTGCGACTTCGTATCTGTCCGAACATCATATAAACGACGTTCACAAAGGGAAAATTTTCTTTAAAGCTGTTTAGTTAAACAGCTTTAAACTAATAAGCTCTAGATACGATGAATTTTACCCCTGTGTGAAAAGGCTGTTTGACTTACCCCCAATCACAACATGTTGATCCGGTGAAGGCAGCGCGTTAAGGGCATGCTTGTAGAGATCTTGGCTCTCATTGGTCTTGCTGCCTGGATTACTGCGTATATCTAGAGACAAAGGGGAAAAATAGAAACCTTGTAAATCACATAGTAGCTCTTGCTGAAATGCTCCCCAGGGAGTGGAGAAAGTGCATACATTGTGTGCGGGCAAGTCAGAATCCGATGACCGGGGTAATAACTGTAAAGTACTTAGAAACTCGGACTTGCCAATGTATTAAGCGCTATAGAAGCAGAAATATTATTATCATACACCACAGCCGCCGTAAAGCAAATGTGTTTCATGACTGGAGTTGCCCTGGAAGATTTTAAGTCTTAGAATTTTGTTTTCTTTTTCATTTTCTTGTATCTGGCATCAAGTATTTTTCAACATACTGTTATTTTTTGTTGTCTTGAAGTCATAATCCTGAAGTCTAGGCTCGGCAATAACAGGGGTCTAATGTACATGAGCCTTGACATGTCAACTCTATGGCCTCTAAAAATTTGACTCGTTTATCCTTTTTCCACATATTTCATCCAAAAATGAAAAAAATCTCTTGATATGTTGATTGTAAAATGGTCCTTTCTGGCATCATTAACATTAGTAATAATAATAATAATACATAACATTTATTAGGCGCTTAATACTGATGTTTCTAAGCGCACAGTGTTTTGATTAAGAGAAGACTATAACCCGTAGAATTAAATTAGAAGAAAAAGCAAAAATACAAAAGTAACATAGATAAGGTAAGAAAAACAGTGGCAATCAACTAAATAAAGACAATTAGTCACATTCATATCAAGAGAAATGTTTATTCATGATTGAAACACATGCATCCATGGCATATAAATTATAAATGCATATCTGCCAACCTTTCACAGCAAAATTGACTATCCCATTGAAACGTGTATTATAGAATTAACACGCATTTCAATGGGATAGTCAAGAATTTAGACTTATGACGGTTTCTAGGAACGGGCCCCAGGTCTATTGTATAATTTTTTCACACAGAATATTTCAAATGGCAAAATAATCCCAGCTTTGCAGGTTTTAGTATTTAGCACAGAGCCCCAAACTTGAAATTGTTGTTGTTTCTTTTTATTTATTTATTTTTTTTTTCTTCCAACTGTTTTTCAATTTCTCACATATAACGGCATGAAAACAGTTTTAAGCATGAACTACAACAAATTCAAATGAGAGAATTATTCAAGGTATGAGAGATTTTAGGTATTACAGTGCTCAAAATTTGAAGTACAACAGTAACAAAAAAATTTGGACCCATACCGATCAAAGCCCCAACTTACAGGGTTACTTGAAGGCCAAATAATAGGAATCAATCCTCCAAAATAGGAATAGTTGGCAGCTATGCGTAATGTATGTCGTACAGGACACGTAGAAAAGGATTGCTAATATCTAAGAACTCACCTTCCAGAATCTTTGCGTAGAAGTCTTTGTCCATGAGAGCCTTGGTGAGTACGTGTCTCATGGCCCCGCCCATTTTGCAAAGGTCATGCAGGAGGTCAAGGAAGGCGTCTGCTTCCCTCATGGCCGAGATAAAGACATCTCCTGTTCTCATATACCGATCTGCTGCGAGAGGAAGATGAGGGAAGCGAACACACGAATAAAAAAGAAGAAGAATAGAGCTTGTTATACAATGAGTACAGGGTGGTGTAAACAAAAATCCAAATATGTAAAATTGGAACATGGAAGGAGTACGAAATACACGCGAAGGACGGAGTCCCTTGTTGCTGGGCTTTGGGGCTTGCTTAAAGCCTGTCTGTACTAGTTTGGCCAGGGGGATAAGACCTCCCTGCAAGGTCACTGACAGGTGGTTATCTCATCAAGTCAGCTCTCAATCAACATAAGAAAACGGGGATCATTGGGGACCAACATACAGCGATTTGGCATTGTTTGCTATATAGAGGGTGCAAGTAGCTATAAGTAGTGCGGTGGGGGCTTTAATGGCTCTGAGGTTCTTAGATGCACTCTGGAGCAATCTGAACCATATTTTGAAACATTTCAAAGGAATTTTTTTGGACTAATATTTCATAAATAATTTTAGTTGAGAATGAATATTAAACTGTAGCTGATTTTCAAACCTATACAAATCCACATTCAAGCTTGTAGTAGGGATGTTAGACTAAAAATTGAAGTCCATTAAATCATTACAATTTTGCACTGTATTTGGAGAACACAATTTATCATTCAATATGGAAAAAAAATGGAGTCAAAATATAAATCGATTCTCGAGATATTGATTTTTTTATATTTTTATTTAGGGGTATTTCCTGAAGTTTTTGCATAGGAATTTACAATGTAAGCATGGCACCGAGTGTAATTTAAGTAAATAGTAAAGAGTACATACCTCAACATTGCAAGCATTGTTTGATGTGCCATATCTCAAAAAACATATCTTGTTTCTCATTGAAATTTCAACAGAAGTTTCTTCATTATATCCTTTTTATCAAATTTGTTAAGAGAAACCTTGAAATTAAATATATTGTTGCCATGGAAACAAAACAAATAAAATAAAATACTTAAAAAGTAATATATTTACTTTCCAGATCAAATTGCTACTCAAAACACTTTGCATTCCAAGATGATGGCAGGGACATCTTTCCACAACATTTTAAAAATTAAAATATAAGGTTGCCATGGCAACAAACAAAGAAAAACAAAGAAAAAACAAAGAAAAACAAAGATTTAAAAAAAAAAAAAATTAAAAAAAAAAATTTGCAGGAAAAATGATTTGAGGATCTGGAGTGGAGGATCATTGATTTTCAAGTATAGATTTTCAAATAATCAGCAATACAAATATAAGATGATATTTCAATATAAACCTGGATTAAAATTCTGGCAGTCATGGTGGAAAAAATATATCAATTCCAAGTAGACTACATGTAAAATGGCTTTTTGATAAAGGAAAACAAATACGGTGAATGTCCAGAAAACCTCTTGTAATGTTACAAATGTATCAGCAGAATAACACTTGTATAGTTACAATTACAGCTGAGTCACTAGAATTGCTCATTTCTATGTAATTTCCCTCGAAAGAGTGTTTAATTTCCCTTGACACATTGTTTTAATAATTTCTTGCATTTCATCTTTTTTAAAGAGGGAGTTTGTACACTTAGAAGAAGAGCCACATGCTGGCGCTTACAATGGAAATTTGCACGTGCGCGCACGTGGCCATTGCGGCTTGATGATAACATCACGCTCTTCTTTCATTTATACTTCCTCCCGGCATTTCACTCGTACACACATTCACCATTTCAACTTCTTTTTCTATAATAATTAAATACCGAGTTATTGCTTTAATAATGGAGTCTTAATTATGAAAAACTTTTATTCAACGTTTGTAGTCGATCAAAATTCTCAATTTATCCATGGAAAGTAGTTTCTAGCTGCAAATTTTTCATTCGGTCCGTACGTGTTCAGCACAGAATCACCAGGGGTTGAGGGCGAGTGTTCAGTCTTGGGGTAGTAGTAGTAGTATACATCGGAAGTTTGTGATTATCTATAGATGATCCTGAATGACTTTCCCTTAGATTTTTGGCTCAAAGATAGCTTGAATATCACTTATAAATATACTAACATTGACTTTTGCAAAAAGTTAATTTTTATAAGAAAAAGATCGCTATAAATTGGAACTTTTTTTTACCGCTCAAATATATTAAAAGTACGGGGTAGGCGAGAAAGTCAACGTGCATGGATTCTTTTTCTCAGTTTCATGAATGGCATGTCCAAATTTGGGCATTGTGTGACCCCAGGATCACCTCCAGATTTTGATGTAAACATGCGCAGTTTTTCAGAGAGTCACAGAAAAGCAGTGCCATGGCAGCCGCAATGCGTTTCAAACGCTTGCAAAGGGCCAATGGGCGAATTAGAGCTCATCTTTACTGCCATATTTTGATTGATTCTACGATTCTACCTGTGAATAAAATGCTTTGAATATTGGAATACAACTTTAATCTACGGTAATTCTTAATCAATTAGTTCTTTCCTGCTAATTTTGATTTTTAATGAAATTTTAAAGATTGCATGTTTTTATTTCGACTACAATCACCGTTGGCTCGTACGCACATTGATGGCTCTATTTCAGGATTGCAGCGCGAGCGTCTGACATCCCTACTTGTAGCTGATAGGACTCTGTCTTACAGTTTTCAGATTGATTCAAATTGATATCAACTGCAACTGTGTACTTTAATAGGGGATTGTTAAGCCTCATTCAAATATGCTGTGGTAAAACACTTTTGATGTAATATGGTAAGCTTAACTTTTCTGTATCGTAGAGAATATGCGTAGGACCTTTGTTACGCACTCATTTGTAAGCTAAAAGAAAGAAGAAAACCTGCCATGGTTTACCGCCGGATATCTGAACAAGCCTTGACTTTGCGAACAATTGCAGGATGATCACAACATTTTATAAGACAAGGTCTCAGAAATATGTGCCTTCAGCATTTGATTGTCAAGTGGATTTGGAGCCTTACAAATCTTTGGTATTATTATTGTTATTATTATTATGTTATATTATCTAAAGAATAACATTTTGACTGTTTTGATCTTGAATTTATTATGACAGCGAATCATTTACTTGGTATGCATGTATAGTTCAGTCTCATGTGAAGAAGCAGACGTCCGAGAAGCGCTGGGATGATCTCTCGAGCCATGAAAAGCAGGGTGGGCGGGGCCTCCTTCCTCTCAGGAGGATCATCACCATGGCGATTGCAGAATCTATAAAGAGCATAAAGAATGGTCAATTATCATCGCAAACCACAAAAAGGTTGTCAGATATGATTATTTTTTTGGGGTCTGATTCTGTAAGAGGGGATTCTAAGCTTTAAAAGTGAATTTTAACTCAATCGAAAATGAGAAGAATGTCCAATCTTAAAGGATGTTACTTTAGAGAAAAAGACATTTAAAGTGTGCAGTCCATTTCAAGCACTCCAACTCATAAGTGCTTGGGCAAGGTGACAAAAGGAGGATTAGAATTGTATAGAAATACCTGTGAAGGGTTTGACAAATTGTCCACAATTTTGGCACACCAATTAAGCACACCCTGTTCTTTATTTTGGCCAAGTATCAAAAATTGCTGACTCTAATTGTCAGTTTTATATATAAAAATAAGACAGTAGCCAGGACAGGGAAAAAAATACACAGGGACGCATGGCAAGTTTAATAGCCCCCGAAAGTCATAAAAGAGCCCCCCAAAATTTGCATCTAGTTCAATGCAAAAAAAATGAAAGTGTAATTTTAATTGAAAAGTAGCCCCCCCCCCCCCTTAATTTTAAAATATTTTTGTCCCTGAGCCAGGATCACAAAGAAATTGGAACTCACCCGGATGCCTTCATGACGCTGGTATCGCCACAGTCACAAGCCCCTCCTGCCAGACTCCTGAACATGTTGAAGTCATGGCCCTCGTGATTCCCACCATGGAAGCAATCAGCGCAGATCGACATGCACGGCGTGATCCCGCACGTCCTGCAACGATACGCCACAAAGTTGGCCGTCCACACCAACCCGCACGCCGTTGCATCGTCAAACTCCCTTACATCGCTGGCGAACTCCTCAAACGGCCTTCCACCGGAGATAAGAAGACGTAGCCACTCAAGATGATCCACGTCTTCTAGGGGTCGCTCGGGATCGGTCAGTAGGTTCAGGAGGCTTGTGAACTCCTTGTGGTTGGTTTCTCGTCGCAATTCTCGTTGCTGAGGCAACAGCTCCCTCTGAAGGTCTCTCTGGAAGCGGGCGGCCGCCTGCTGCTTCGTCTCTCCCGGACGACGAAATTTATCAGCCATCTCCATCTTGAATGAAAGCGGTATATCCTCAGGTCTTGCCTCAAATAAAGTAAGATCAGTGGAGTAAGGACTAGATTCTAGGTGTTCTTTGTGTCCATTATGCCTCTGTTGGAGCTCTTTGGGATTTGCCCAGTTAACAAACTACCAGGTGCTCCTTCCTGAAACGGTGAAGAAAATCAATCAATGATAAAAACATGGTTACCTATGATACCGGTCTTAGATTTAGATAATAAGTACTAAGTAAGTAATTATAGCCTATTCAATCAGTCTTCACTTGTCTTGGCATGTTTATGTACCCAGTTCTGTATTATCTGTCTATTGTCTATCGTCTATTATCTATCTACTCAATCTGCGAAGGATACACTCCGCAGTTCTCCAAACCTGGAGGAAACCAAGAAGAAGAAGAAGAAGGAGGTGCAAATTGCTCTTTTTATACAAGACATTTTTTTTACTGTAGGCCTAACATCATATTTGGAAAAGAGAGGTTTCCAGAGTTTCAGGCAAAAAAACAAAAAGGTTAATTCATAATTGTGCTTAGGGGGTCTAGGTCACGTTCATCGAATGTAAAACCAGAATTTTCCACATGACAGAAACTTTTTTTTTCTGTGGGGGGAGGGGGGGGGGGGGGGGTTGAGATGCCCATAGGCCATAGGGCACAGTAATAATTTTCTCACCCATATTCTTGATAAAATGTCAGCAAATTTCAAAAACCGATCTGATCCAACGACAGTACACACACATCTGACATCTCTCAGCAAGTCTGGCCAGGTTATCCCCTAGCCCCCCCCCCCTCCCCCCAGCATGCCAATGCCAATGGCAATGCAATGGCAATGTCTGTGAACGGAGTAATGAAAGCTATCCATCATGCAACCACATACATGCCAACATTTGAAAATCAGAAATCTGTACAAATTATGCTATTTTAAAAAAAAAGAGGAACAATCCTAACTCTCCTATTCAATACTACAGACAAATTTGTACAGGAAGAGGAACACCTGCATTAAAATGATAATTATCTTCTCCCAAAAAGAGGAATGTTCCTCTTTAATCTGAACAGTTGGCATGTCTGCAACCATGCCAGCTCAAGCTTAGCAAATGCAATAACCAGTAGGGGCGCTGGTCCAAGAATGAGGATCGTCCTCATAAACAAGGATATCCTCATAAACGAGGACAAAATGCGTCCTCAAAAATAAGGGTCGTCTGCATTTTCAAGGACGTTTTTTTTCATCGGCGCTCTGGGGGTTTCATGTTACAGAACGGCCCGCTGGCGATGCCAAAAATGGATTCCCCAGGGAAAATAACCCTAGTTCACCGTCTACTTTTATGGATTGTCCGTCTTCCCAAGGATTTATTGCTTATAATGTGAAAGTCTCTGTACAATGTCAATGTAAAATGCAT